>JABUQX010093038.1:20000-21811 GCA_015478945.1 Trachelipus rathkii
ATACTTTCAGGACAGACAGCTAATCACGTCTTTTACAAAGATGTCTTGGAACGACTTCGAAAACATGTTCAGCGAATCAGAGCAGACACTTAGCAGACGATTGGGACCTGCACCATGATAAGCGCAATCTCACTACGCTCTCAGTATAGAGGCACCTGCGGAGAAAAAACATTTAGTACTTCCACATCCTCCATACAAACCAGATCTAGCTCCGTACGATTTCTACCTCTTCCCTAAGTTGAAAATGAAGTTAAAGAGTTATCATTTTGGTACGATGGAAAACATAAAAAATACTGTAAAACGTGAACTAAACAAACTTCAGGAAAATGACTTCCGGCACTGCTATGAACAGTGGAAGAAACGTTGGAACCAGCTGTGTAACCTCCCAAGGGTCATACTTTGAAGGAGATAACTTGTATCAGGTAAGTCCAATACATTATTAAATACGACATCAGTACACTTACTTTTGGGTCTAACATATATATATATATATATATATATATATATATACTATATATACATATATATATATATATATATATATATAACTATATATATATATATATATATATATATATATATATATATATATATATATATATATATATATATATATATATATATATATATATATATAAATATATATATATATATATATATATATATATAACAATAACATATATAATATATATATATTTAGGTCAGGGGGGCCATGGCCCCCCCCGAAATTTTCTAGACACTAAAAATTTTTAGGTATCATATTCGTTAATAATTAATATAAAGTGCAGAACTCGCTGTCAGGAACAAATCTCGTAAGTCCATTAGTTAAAACTAAACTTGAAACCATCAGAGAAAATATAACATTAGAATTTCAGCAGATTTTTGAAGAATGTGTGAGTGAATCGGAATCTGAGCTGAGTATTGAAATTGCTGTACCAAGAATTAACAAATTCCAAAAATACAGACCCAACATTGCTATTTCCGACCCACAGACTTTTTATCGCACACCCATTTTTATACCATTTTTGGATGATTTAATATCTGCATTAGGAGAGAGGTTTTTAAATTTTCCTTGCAATTTGTCATACCGAACGGGTGTAATGTGCCATATGAGAAGATAAAAGATTGTGTAATATTTTACAATGAAGATCTCGAAAGCCCAAATGAAGATTTAGTAAAAGCAGAATGCGATTTATGGAAGTTGAAATGGCATCACAGCACAGGTCGCCCAAAAACCGCAATAGATGGATTAGTTTCTTGTTCGCAGTCACAATTTCCAAATATTTACATCTTGTTGCAAATACTGGCAATTTTACCCGTGTAATGCTTCAGTAGAAAGAAGCTTTTCAACATTAAGACTTCTGAAAACCTACTTGAGAAATACTATTGGAGATGAAAGACTTATTGGACTTGCCCTCCTCTACATACATCGAAATATTGAAATAAAAAATGAAGATGTTATCTCAGAATTCGCTCACTCTCATGTCAGGCGATTAAATTAAACAATTTAGGTAAGATAATTTTAGTAATTCATACAAATTCTTCCCATTTTCTTAGAATTTATATATATATATATATATATATATATATACTATATATATATATATATATATATATATATATATATATATATATATATATATATATATATATATATATATATATATATATATATATATATATTCTTTCTTCTTTATATACTATATATATATATATATATATATATATATATTAAAGAACGATTTTGCCCCCCCGAAAAAATTTCTGGATACGCCACTGTATATATATCATATATATATATGTATATATAA
>JABUQX010093039.1:0-14081 GCA_015478945.1 Trachelipus rathkii
ATCTGCAGATATGGTTTGATGGGAGATTGTCTAAACAAGATGCTGGGAACTCTGATCAAAGTGATTCACTGGTTGTAGTTAATGTGATTTGTTTCTTATTCATCGCCTCAGCTACTGTGTCAGTCGGTATAAGGTTACAACACTGAATTATAATTAGTTTGAAGGATAGCACCCTTCAGCGCCCGGAAAAATATGAGAGATATATGAGAGTACTGGAATTCTTACCGATTATTAGCGTGAGGTGGTAAGGCTCTAGTTTACATTACTGTCGTTACGTTTAGTGTTGAAAGGGCTTTCTCGTGAGATCCACTCTAAGTTAGAGCCAGTTTAAATATATCATGTGTGTTAAAAAAAGTTGTGTTAGGTTTGTCTCTGTTGTCGACATATTGATTTTTCTTCTTAACGATCTTCGATCCCTGTCCATATCTATCCTCACGCCAACAGAGCTTGAGGGAATTACGTGAGCGTTGGAGAGCCTTACTTTATATTCTGAATTATGAAGTTGATCAGCTTCGTTGATACAGACTATGAGTTAAGGTGCTAAACAGTTCGAGAGCTTGCGGTTTGTAGAAGTGAGAGAAATAGAAATACTTCCTTGTTTGAGCCTCTTAAATAAAACCCATGTCTTGTACGACGTCCCTCGTGTAAAGATTACAGTTCGTAAATGCTAAAGGGGAGGTAATAAGCCTGTTGTCAGACACAGTAGTAGATGTATAGTGTGTGTATCGTTCTTTGTACGAGTGTTAGAGTATGCATATAGTATATAACTATAGCTCTCGTCTGCGTTAGTGAGAGACTTTTGTTAATTGTTAACAGTTTAGTTCATAGTGTAAGTTGTGTTAGGTTTGTCCTTGTGTTGTACATTTATTTTCTTAGTTCATGTTACAACATGTTAGGCTTATTGATTGGAACCTTATTTATGTTGAGAGAACTATTGCGTTGATAACGATGATTGATAGTATTCACTTGTTTCATGCTGCAAAATCGCTTAGAAGTCACTAGCTACAACTTAAGTCATTTGTCGAGGTTAAACACTGTATTTCTTACAACATATGCAGCTATTAATAGGGTATGAGAGTAGTAGGAGATATTGGAGGTGGTTTGTATTTAGTGATATAGACACTTGCAGCTCAATTATGATGTGTATATAAATAGGGTACGTCCTTTGTGTGCTCCTTGAATAGGGCTTTGTCACTGTTGAGATGTAGCTTTGGTATACATTAGCTTGTAGAGATATAACTAGTTAGGAACTTTATGGTTAATAATACTAGTTATTATTTACCACTATGAGTATTTTTAAATTCCTGTTTAATGGATATGTGTTAAGGATTTGTATCATATGGTTGTAATATTTATATTCTTAAGTTATATATAGAATGATGCTTTAATATAAAATCTTAATTATATGTTAGAATAAACTATTTATGTTACGTATTGACATATTGATTGATCTTTGTATAAAGAACTTGATTTTAAATGTTAGTATTATTTTAATCCAAAAGATACCGAAGTGACTTGGAATAATTACAATTAGAGAATTCAATAGATATTCAATAGATCGACACAACTATGGTACAGTAGAAGATATAGTGAGGCTGGTAATGGTGGTTATTTGAATTATTATATTACTGAATTTATACTAGCTTATAAGGGTATGTTTATATATTATATGTATAACAATGACAATTTATAGTAAAAATAAAATAATTTTGAATTGATAATCAATTAAGATCCAATTAAAGATTCTAATATAGTATCTAATAGGTAGGAATAAGAGAAGGGTATGGTTAGGATTGGATGTGTACCGTGATTGGTGGTTATTGATTTACTTGAGATTTATACTGCTTTTAAGGGTATATGTATAAATAATCGTTAAGCATAAATTTTATAGTAAAAAAATAATGACCTTAATCAATAGATCAATAGATCAATAGTATCAAATGGAGAATGGGAGGCAGGAAGTAGGGTGGGTATTGGTAATGAGTATGTATTTGATTTACTGAAATTTACTGGCTTATAGGGTTCTGTAAAAGTTACTAAATTTTTAGTCAAAAAATATAATGTATAAACCTTTAATATACAAATAGATCATATATATGATCAATATATTAGATCAAAGGATGGATACAGGTAGGGATATTATATTGATTAAGCTATCGGGATGGTGGTTTGAATTTCTCCAGAGTCTTCACACAAGTGAGATTGAGGGTTTAAGGTATGATCCATTTTAAACGTTTAACAATTTTAGTAAAAAAATATGACATGAATCAATATATCAATAAGAATCATAATAGATCAATAGAATCAATAAGATGTGACAGGAGGGTATAGTATTAGGTATGAGTGTAGGTATATTATGGATATGGTTAGGAGTATTGATTTACTGATTATACTGAGCTATTATTAGGGTTAATGTAAATAACGTTATACATAATATTTTATTATGATTAATAAAAATATATGTACCTTAAAATTCACTATCATAGATTAATAATTAGATAAGTAAATCAAAACTTTGAGACTAAGGTAATAAGTGGGCAGGATAGTGGTGGATCGGTGGTTTTTATGATTGTCTAGCTCTGAGTATATTATTAACTGATTTTTATAGGTAGTAATTGATTAAAAACGATTAAATTTGGTTATATTAAGTTATATATATAAGACAAAAAGAATAATGATAATTTTAATTTAATTTATTTTATTTTATTTATTTAATTTATGATTATATCTTTTTGAAATACTGAAGATGGTTTCTGAGTACGCATCTATTGAATTCGAATAATCTAAACAGATCACCCATAACATTATAAGCACACCAATATTGTTGTTTTATAAATACGACTTGTTTATTACATTCGGCACCCTAGTACGCAGTGGTCTCCACCACCCGGTGGCCAGGAGCCAAACTCAATCAGAACCTATACTTAAAACTATTCATTTCTAAGAAAACTCAACTCTGAATCCTCTCATCAAATTTCAGTCTTCTACGATCAATTTTAAATTTTTTTTTATGGGGTGGGGTCCCCTTCGGGGGACCCAGTGGGAACGTAACTTCGTATACAATGAGGTTACCATCATCAATCTAACACCACTGACTCCAAATTTAGCAAAGCGAAATATACGAAAGTATTCTCGAGAGGCTGGCTGGCAATTCAAAGTCGGAAGTCTGAACCTGGAATGCGAAGGAAGAACACCGCGGCGGAAAATGAGTCAGAAGTCGGAAGTGCGTAAATAAAAATAAACGATTCTCATTATATCAAGGAATCGTTTTCGACTCAGATTCGATTTCCTTCTGAAATCGAATCTTCGAAATCGAATCTGCGACGTAATAATAATAATAATAATAACTGGGGTGTATTGATGTATCGCACGCGACTGCACGCTCACGTCGTCAGAGTAAAAATCTCGATTACATCCTGAACGGTATATAATGATCATTAATTAATCAGCCTCGAGCCTGATAACTCTCTGATTATGGATACTTAACTTACAATCTATCAGGTTTTGGAAAAGCACAAAAGGACATATAAACGTCAGGGCGGTATACGGCTACGCACTATCTATCGAGGGTAGTATAACTACCCCCATAATTAATATACTATCCTTACGATGCAGACTTGAAATCTTTACTATCCGAGTTTTTATACGAGTCTTCATTCCCAGAACCATTATAGGCAGATGGCTTAATGTCAATCCTGCGCAAAAGTTATTCCTAAGAGGCCATATGACTCATGATTGATCATCTTTCTTTTGTGAGGTAATATCGAAGATAAGTCGTAGTCCGCTGGATCGAACAAGTCAGCACTCCACTATCCACCTTACGGTCCTCGACGAGATTGTTAGTACTGTGCCGCGCGCTCTTTCAAGAACACTACGACCAGCACACGCTCACTAGATTATGGAGAAGCACTAAAATTCTCTTTCTGTCCCCCATGTACAGGGATATCAGAAATCAGTATTAACAATAGGGTAGTAGCCGACTAATATATAATATCTAGAGCGTTCAACCCTCTAGGGTGAGCTCGACACATACTACCTCTTAAATAATTAACTCAAATACCTATATAATATACAGATCTTTGTAAATTATTATAACCCTGTTTCAGAGCTTACCACCTCACTATAACATATAGATTATATTCCAAGTTTCAGACGCTATACCTCTTAATTCTCTTACTATTATTGTAATGAAGGTGGTCATATGACTGAGCGCAAAACCTGCTAACATCCTACTTGCGTAACAAGCTATCAAGTAAATAGAAAAATAAGCAGTTAGATAAGAATAATGACAAAAGTCGAAAAGTAAAGCCCAGTGCCTTACCCCATATACTATCTATGTTTACATATAAATTATTTAGTAAAGTAGACTCGATTATACTGAGCAGTCAGAAAATCCACCCTATAGCTTCACGGGACTACGAACGGACCCTCACTATATGGTAAATATCTGTACATGTATACTAATATATATTAAGGGTATCATTTCACCTTGCCCTCAAGGTTGGGACCATATACGGTCATACCCTCCATCACATACAAAACCAGCCACCGCATTCTCTCTTATTATGCACCTTTTATTCTCGCCTCTGCCAAACAAACATTTCTCTCCTTCAGACATTCGTTTAGCTGACCATTCACTTTTTCTCGATCTAGCCCGGTCGGTTTTGCAAAACATTCGCCAACTATACATTGCCTTAAAAACCGAACTATTCATCATCCTTTCCAACATGACCAAACCATCTCAACATACTTTCATTTATTCTCCTTTACCCCGCTTTATTTACAACCACACAACTCTCTAATATTTCATTCTCATTTTATCAATTCCTTCTCACACCTAGCATGGCCGCCTAAGATTGTCCATCTGAAAACACATTGAAACTTTAGATCTTATACTTGCTTATTCAGACCATAGTATCACTACTAAACATAAACACAGGTAACAACATATCCGTCATGTAAGACCCTAGCGCACTAAAGAACTTAGTCCCTTTACATTCACCAATTCGATTTAATTGGCACCCAGCCACCTTGATGCCTTTCACAACTTTCCTTACTAAACTCTGCATCTCGTTCCTTTCTCATGCCAAAACATATGCCCTAGATTATTTAACTCAGACACTCTTGTTCCAGCTGCTCACCTCTAACATAACTTCACACTTGACGACTGTCCTCACTCACAAACCATAACCTTACTCTTACTACGTTTTTACTTTCAAACCCCTCCTTTTACATCACCCTGCCAAATCTCTCTCAAACTATCCTCTCAAACTCTTTCAGATTCACCACAACAAAACCATCATCCGCATATTATAATAGGTAGGGCACCCTCCACTCAATTTCCATCATTCTACACCATTTCCTGTCACGCCCATCTTACAATTCTTTCATAACCCCATCCATATACAAAATTGAAAAAACCATGGAGACATAACACAACCCTGCTTCACTACTCGCTATTAATACTAAACCAATCACTTTTTGACACCATTTTATTCTTACACCCGCCTCACTATCGTCATACATAATTTTGATACCATTCAGAAGCCTATCACCAACAACTATATATCACTAACACCCTGCCATAGACCTTCAATTTAACCCTATCATATCTCCGGTTGCAAATGCCATAAAACCAAAATACAATTTATTCTCCTCCTCTCTCATTTTCTCTATCAATTGCTTCAATGTAAGATTTGATCCACACATTCTCTACTGCTCCTAAATGCACCTTGTTCTTTCACCAATCAGTCCTTCAAGTTCACTCGGCGCACTCTTTCGACCAAAAACAACCACCATGATATCTTCCCTAGCAACACTAATACTTAAATACCTTATCATTTTCCTACAGTTTCCCTTTATCTCCTTACCCTTATATAAAGGTATTATACTGCTCTCCTCCAATCCTTCGAAATATAAACCCTCCATAAACGCTTTATTACACTACTTCCCAAGATCCAATCAATCACATCTTGCCTCTGTTCTTGATCATTTTCACCAGTAAATTTCATCTATTACCTGCAGATTTACATTCTTCAACTTTCTCACTCCTAACCCATTTCCTCCTCTTTGCTAATAACCTCTTCCCCAAAATACCTATTTCTTCTTGTACCATCAAACCCACACACAGTCAAGTTATTATCACCTCTTCATTACTGCAAATATTATACAGATTTTCAAAGTGTTCTTTCCACACTCCACTCACAATCCCATTTCATCGAGTTACAAAACCATCCCTATTCATTTTCTGACACATGTTCCCCTTGTTCTAATTCTTAACTTTCGCGTTTCCTTCCAGAAAGAGCTTCCTATTCCCTTGTATGTCCCCAATCATGCCTCCTTCAAAAACTGTTCATTTACCTCTTCTTTTCTCTTAACGTATGCATTTTAGTATTTTTTTTTTCCTCCTTATATAATAATTCCAAGCAATCTTTCTTTTGAAACTTCATCATTTGCTTTTAGTGCATTCAACCACGCTTCTCTTTTACTTTTAACCGCTGCAAAATCACTCTTCAATTCCGCCAACTCATACTGTTATTCATTCTTACTTCTACTTTAGCACACATCCACATACTTCCTTTTGCACTGCTAACAATTGCTTCTTCATTTGCTTCCAGATTTATTCGTTTCAACTTGTTCACATTCAACTGATTTACTTGGGAGAGCTTTCTTACATACTTATCCTTATTACCTGTTCACTAACCTTCTCACTCTTAATTTTACCCACTTCCTTCCGTTTCAACCTTCCTCTCCATCCAAGTTCCCAACAACTTAATTTTACATAGAACAACATAATGACCGATAATCCATTCCTAAACCCCTCACTAATTTAACATCCAATACATACTTCAACATCTCCTTCCCCAACACAAAATCAATCATACTTTTCACTTCGATACCATCTCTACCTACACCAACTCTAGTATACTTATGAATACTCTTGTTTTAAAGAAAGTATTACTTACACACATACCTCTCCCTCACAGAAATCAATCCAACTTCATACCATTCTCATTTTCTCCTGACACCAACAAAACCACCTGTAATACCATCCTTTTTTTGATCATATATATATATATATATTATATATATATATATATATGTTTTATATTTTATATATATAATATTATATATATTATATAATATTATATATATATATATATATATATATATTCGCCACTGGCGCTATCTTTTTCGTCCTTTGCCTCGTACTATATATACAGCTGCATATATAAAATCCGTATTAATAGTCAATATTTAGGCCTAGAAGGGGTATTGGTACTACTTTATAATTTAAAACATCTTTAATTTACATAAAAAGAGGTAATTTTAAAAAAAAAAGCTTTAAAGAAAAATTTTTTTCTTTAAAAAAATTTGTGTTGCTTTTTTTAAAAAAATTTTTTTTTTTTATCAACGGTTCTTGTCACACAACCCCTACACATGCCAGCAACATATACATAGATTAATCTTATATATATATCTTCATCTATATATATATAATATATATATATTATATTATATATATATATATATATAAATATATATACTAACTATTTTTATTCAATATTTTTATTTTTATTAATATCTCTATCATTATTATCACCATTATTATTATTATTATTATTATTATTATTATTATTATTATTATTATTATTATTATTATTATTATTATTATTATTATTATTATTATTATTATTATTATTAATTATTATTAATTATTAATTATTATTATTATTATATTTTATTATCATTATTAATTAATCACTAATTATTATTATTTTTTATTCAAAAATAAAATTCACTATATTATAGTATTGATCATTACTTCACTTCACTTCACATATTTTTATATATAATTATTATTTTTGATATTATTATTATTAAAAAAAGAAACCGTTGAGGAAGTCTCCTGCTCCTGGTAACTGCATAGATGAGGCCCTCTTCTTTGGGCAAAGATCAAGAGGCGTCGAAAATCCAATACGAGACGTAGTTCAAGCAGAATTCTCTATCATATGGCCAAATGACTAAAGTAAATTCCAAAATTTCAAAAAAGAACAGATATCGAAAGTTATGCCGCTCCACATCCAATTATTATTTATTTATTAAATATATTATTTAATTTATTTAATTAAAACATAAAAATGGTTTCAATAAATCGTACATTATTTTTCTCATTTTGCGAAAATTTTCAAACTCCTTTAACTGGCATTCTGATCTAGTCCAAATGATAGCTAAACCATGGTTAAAAACTCCGGCAAATGTGATAGGGGCAGATGGAAGTAGAGCTCTTACTAAGTTCTTCTCTCCTTACACTTTGCTTGTCCCTTCTCTTAATAAATTTATTCTGCTTTCCTTCTGATGCTGAATCCAACTTGCTTCGACGACCTCTGGATCATAATATATATATTAGTTCTTAAGCATGCAATCCATATATATATATATATATATATATATATATATATATATATATATATATATATATATATATATATATATATATATATATATATATATATATATATCAGTTTCTTAAGCATGCAAACCCCCATAAAACATTAATGGCAACTGACTTTTACGACCCTACAAAATGAGAAGATCCCAATAATTACTTTATGCCGTCGTAACATAAAAACGGTCGATGCTAGAGAAGAACTAAAAACATATTTGGATCTGCATAAAAAACTGTATAAAAAACAATAAAAGAAATCAGAAGAAACAAAAAATAATTTTTGTTGTTACATTGTGTAATAAACCTAGTTTCGATATATAAAAGGTTCTAATAAGGAATTCCTTAAGCTAGCTGAAACCCCACAAGATTGTTTTTCTCCGACTGTGAACCATTTCTAGAATGTATTTAAATAGCATAACCGAGGAGCTTGCTCGCTTGACAAGAAAAAGATTCACAGAAGTGGAAACTGCCTATCACCAACCCCTGGCAACAGCACTTATAGTTACGATGGTAGCTTTTCAGCGAGTAAACCTACTGAAGATGAAGAGGATTTGGATATGTTAGACTTTGATAAGTTCATGGCCGAAATTGCATTGGCATCTCATTCACCTTCAAGAGAATCACACCAAGGAACCTCATCTAAAAAACTGAAGAGACAGTCATCAAGAAGCAAAGATAATTCAAATTTGCAATCTGTGAAAAAGGAGATGAGGCTCTACGAAAACATGAAGATGCTGCCTACAGAAGAGAATCCTTTCATGTGGTGGCATGAAAATGGGCCAAGGTTTCCATTATTATTAGTGCTTGCAAGCAAATATTTATCAGTCCTTCCCTCATCAGTCGAGAGCGAGCGTATTTTTAGTGTAGGTAGGAATGTAAACACCCCAAAAAGGAACAGGCTCTGGTCAGATACTAGTGAAAGCTTAATGTTTTTACATCACAATTTGAGAATTTTTGAATTTGAGAATTGAATGATATCTATCTTTATCTTAAAGGAGTATATTGTTATTATGTTATGTTTGAATAATAGCGTTTTTTTTATTTTGTCTTTTCAGCTGATTAATTGAGGTCTCTTCTTTCATTATTTTTATTCTTTATACTGTAGCTAGTTAAAGAATCTTCTTGTAAATTGTAATCATGTTAAAACATAAAAGCTAGTAGCTAAACTTTATTAATACTTACTGGAAAATGGAAATGGAATATTTTTTGAATAAGCACAAGCATAAAAAGTTATTTATATTATATTTACATTTATTTTCTTTAAAAATATATTTAATTTAAAAAAAAATATATACTTGGGCCCAACCAAATATGAAATAAATGGCTAAGTATTGGTTGTACAAGGAATGCAATCCTGAGTTGCCTAGCAGTACACAAATGTTCTATCTTATTACTGTGTATTTATTATATTAATTAAAGTATCGGTGTCGGTATCGGTATCGGTATCAGCACCTAAAAAAATAGAGTATCGGTATCGGTAACGGTATCGGCCTCTTTTCTGGTATCGGTTACAATATATATATATATATATATTATCTTATATATATATCTATATATATTATATATACTATATATTATATATATATATATAATATATATATTATATATAGTATATATATATATATTATATTTATATATATATAATTATATAATATATATATATATATATATATATATATATATATATTATATAATTATATATATTATATATTATATATATATATATATATAATATATATATATATATATATATTTTATATATATATTATATTATATATTTATATATATATATATATATATATATATATATATATATATAGATATATATATATATATATTATATATATTTATATATTTATTATATATTATAATATATATATATATTATATTATATATGATATAATATATATATATATTATATATATATTATATTATATATATATATATATATATATATATATATATATTATATATATATATATATATATATATATATATATATATATATATATATATATATATATATATATATATATATATATATATATTATTTTTATATATATATATATAAATTTAAATATATATCTCTTTTATATATCTCTATAATATATATATATATATATATATATATATATATATATATATATATATATAAAACACAAGGAAAATGAAAAAAGGGTGTCACCAAGCACTTTCGTGTATTTTTCTACACATTTTCAAGATGTAGCAAAGAAATCTTAAAAAAAAAAAAAAACAGAACTAGATTACTACTCGGTTAAAACAATTGCTATTTCAAAAAGTCAGAAATCAATAGCCAACAAAAAGTAAAAACCAACCAAAACAAATTTTTAATTCAAAACAAAATCAGAATTAAGTAAATAACTTCAAACAACTACAATAACAATAACATCTGAATTAAAAACAATAACAATAAAATTAATAAAAATGAGATTAAAATAATGTAAATAACAACAGAAAACGAAAAATTAAGCAAATCAATAGCAAAAAAAATAAATTCAGTAAATTATCAGTGAAAAAAAAAATTCAACTCAGAAGAAAATTATCATTAAATAAATAACTACATTTAAAACAATAACAATAAAATTATATAAAAAAATGAGATTAAAATAATGTAAATAACAGAAAATGAAAAATTAAACAAAGTTTATATTTAATAATAGTGTCAATCATAATGATAACATCAATAACAAAAACAACTTAAATAACACCATTATAATAATAATAATAATAATAATAATTAATAATAATAATAATAATAAATAATAGTATAATAATAATAATTAATAATAATAATAAATAATAATCATAATAATAATAAGATTGAGAAGATAAAGTGATAATAATATCTAGAAAACATGATAATAATAATAAATAATAAATAATAATAATAAATAATAATAATATAAATAATCTAATAATATTAAATAATAAATAATAAAAAATAATAATAATAATAATAATAATAATAATAATAATAATAATAATAATAATAATAATAATAATAATAATAATAATAATAATAATAATAATAATAATAATAATAATAATAATAATAATAATAATAATAATAATAATAATAATAATAATAAATAATAATAATAACTATTATTATAATAATTATAATATTTTTATAATATTTAATAATAACAATAATATATAATAATAATATATAATAATAATAATAATAATAATAATAATAATAATATCATAATAATAATAATAATAAATAAAAATAAGAATAACGAAAAGAACAATATACTTAGATAAAGATAATATGCATTTAAAAATAAATAATGATTTAAAATAAAAATATCATAATAAATAATAATAAGTAAGTAAGTAAGTAAGTAAGTAAGTAAGTAAGTAAGTAAGTAAGTAAGTAAGTAAGTAAGTAAGTAAGTAAGTAAGTAAGTAAGTAAGTAAGTAAGTAAGTAAGTAAGTAGTTAAAGTTAAGTAAGTAAGTTAGTTTAGGTAATAAAGTAAATAGTAATTAAGTAATTAATCGAAATTAAAGTAGATATTAAGTAAAAATAAAGTAAACTTTAAATCAAAAGTTAAAAATTAAAAACTAAAAGCACTCAAAATCAAAGCATCAGCTCAGCAAATATACAGAACAAATAAAAGTGCTAAAATCTGTCTCTAATGACATACTTAGTTAAAAAAGTGATTAAAAAATTATCCAAACTATATTGTCCTTGGCTAATATTTACATTTGTATCGAAAGTGATTTTGATTAATGGAAAGTTGAGATTATGGAAGATGATTTAATGATCTCACTTGACGAAACCCATTTGATTCTATTGTTCCTCATAGAAAGATGTTGGAAAAGTGCGTTATTCTGCTGTTCGGTTCTGACACTATATTTATGCTGATTTACTCTGATCTTTAGGTCCTTACCGGTCTGACCAATATAAAACATATCACAATCCTTACATAGGATTGTATAAACACACACACACACTGCCCCTTGATGGAGAGTTTTTAATTATCAATCCTTTGATGGTACTATCATAAGTAAATACTACTCCAATATTTAAAAGTTTTAGCAATGAAGGGACCCTAAGAAAATTTTCGTTGTAAGGCAGTTTCAATATATATTTAGTGGAAGTCTCAAGTTTATCAGAGGGTGTATAGAATGTTTTTTTGGCTCTTCTGTAACAATCCTCAAGGAAATCAACAGGGTATTGCAAATTCACGCCAATATCCATTCATTTCGTCATCAAAACATTCTGGACTAACCAATCTCAACGCTCTGAGGTACATAGAAGAAAAACCGATCGCTTAACTGATATATGATGGGCAGAATAAAAATGCACGAAGGAATTGAGATTAGTAGGTTTTCTATAGATGCTAAATATAAAACCGTCATCACCTCTCCGAACCAACATGTCAAGGAAAGGAAGACTCTTGTTATGTTCTATTTCCATGGTGAAACTGATGCTAGGACCAAGTTTATTCAAACTCCTTCTAAAAAAATATCAACATAAAGAATAGGCCAAAAATAACATAATATCGTCAATATCTGTCAAAATCACTCCCCAAGGCCAAAATCGATGGGCAAAATGCATTTTCAAAACTCATATATAAAAAGGAGAAATGAGATCCCTATAGCATAAAATATTTGATTGTGATATTTGTTCAATTCAAAAGTTTGATGCAAACAATTTAATAAGATAATTATATTTACTTTTATTCGATGTAAATGCTGGAGTTATTTTTAAGAAAGTACAAGTTCCGTTACTGGTAACTTTCGTGAATGCTTTTATGTCAAAATACCAATATACTGATTATTATATGAATCTTCACAGTCTGTCCTCAATCAAAAATGTTTTTCCAGATGAGAGCATGAGATAGTTCCATATAAGGGAGATAAATTTTAACCAGATAATTTTGACTTACTGAGCGATCCACTGAGCTAACAAGTTTCTTTCTGGTTACTTCCTTTCTGTTTTTACGGAAACCATACCATATGTCAATGATGAGGGTAATCTTAAAGCGTTGAGATTAGTTGTTAGATGTTTGATGGCGAAATGAATAAGATCAATGGATATTAGTGTGAGTTGCAATACCTGGTGAATTTTCTTTATCATTGTTACAAGAGGCCAAGATACTTTCTATAACCTCTATACTTTGAGATTTATCACTAAATATTATTGAAATTTGACTTCAACGAATTTCTTAGGGACTTCATTGTTAAAACTTAAATATTGCAGTAGCCATTAACTTATGATAGACTTCAGGGGATTGATATTAATTTCACATTTTCTATGATGAACATAGAATATGGTTTTTCGGTCAAGTGATATTAAATATCTTCCATAATCTAATTTTCCCATATCGATACTTTAGGCTACAATGTAATATTAGACAAGACAATAGTTGATATTTTTTATCAATTTTTAATAAGTTGTCATTAGAGACATGAATTCTGACACTTTAATTTGTTTGTGATATTTGTCAGTGCTAGCTTTTGTTATGAACTGCTTTTAGTGTTTGAATTTTCAATTTTGACGGTTTGGTTTTATTATTAATTATTATTTATTATTATTATTATTTTTATTATTTATTATTATTATTATTATTATTATATTAATTATTATTAATTATTATT
>JABUQX010093040.1:0-27006 GCA_015478945.1 Trachelipus rathkii
ATGGTTGTAAGTTTCAATATCGTAGTAGAAGGTAAACGCATTCTTCTTAGCCTTTTCCTTAGCAGTGGGAATCTTAGTTTTCTTCATGTAGCATTCATGTAGGTCTCCATAGGTACCATACTTCTCCTCGCATACACCGCATTTATATGCTTGCAGTCATGTTGATGATAACCCTGTTTATCAACTACCATCACCTCGGCGCATTAAAGACACACTTTCAGTTTGTTTCATGTGTTTTCTTTATGCAGATTGAGGCAGTCCGCATTATAGAAATCCCTATTACACTCCTCACAGTGTAAAAGTGATACGTTGGCTCCTGGTTTGCCTTTACATTTAAAGGTTAAGCACTGTGTATATATGTATTCGGTACAGTCATCCTATAAATGCCTAGTCATGTTATCCGTAAGACTATAACAGATGACACAGAGAATGGAACCTTTAATTAACGTTGCCTCTACACTACATACGGAAAATTTGATAGTATCTTTAGTGAATGGATAATAATAATGAGTGTCAATTTTATCATACCCTATTATAAACAGAGGTAGACTCCTGTCCAATTCGTGAGATTTAAACACTACTTCAAGGAGATGGCCTTTGGTGTTCGCGAAGACGAATATTCTACATTTCAGATATTTTTCTACTCTAGCAAAATGTTTGGGCTTTAATGGTTCTTCATATTTTAGATCACAGCCATCTGCAATTTCCTTCTCAAATTCAACTAGAGAATGAGGTGTGAATCTGCTTATAGTGATAGCCCCCGTATCAGGTTTAGGAGGGGGTAGAGTGTGAAGTTTATGTCATGCTGCTATTGCCCTGAACCCACAACCCACTTTGCTTTTTAATCTCCTGTTAGTATTACTTATACGGATTTGGACTCTATTGATAAGGTCCCCCCTGAAGTTCACCGATGATAGAATGATAGGTCCATTACCTGAAGGATTGTGCAATACCTGGACTTCAACCTCAAACTTATTGAATAACGCCTTATCATCAGACTGGAAAGTTTTAAGTAACCTATCGGCTAAATACCTTGCTAGCTTCTCCCTGGTCATCATTTTATATGGGATTCTCACAAAATACTAGTTTTCATTCCGTCCTTATAAGGTGAACCACGCTCGCACCTCATATTCGAGATGTGTCACTTCGTGACGTAGATGGGCTATGGCACTCTGGAGCACACCAAGGAAGACGTCATTGATGTCAATGTTCTCCCTGAAGACTCCTGGCTCATCAATCCTGACCCTGTAGCGATGGGTGTCAATCACTCCAGAGTTCCGGGTTGAGGCAATACTGGTTACATCGAGCAATTCGGTTGTGAACGGAACTGGCTCAGCCTCAGCATCCGATGCCCTTGAGGAGCCAGCTACAGTACCATCATCAACGATGCTACGGGGATGTCCCTTATTTACAGATCGTCGCGTATTCACATTCTGCCGCAAGAAAGAAGGTATTTGAAAAACTTTACAATAATAATAAAAAGTAATAATTATAATAATATAAAAATAATATAATAATATAATAATATAATATAATATATAAACTAATAATAATATGTAGAATAATTAGAACGTAGGCTTACCGTAGAGGTTAAGGAGGGAATATTCGCTTTGGTCGTAGGGGGTCAACCCACTGTGTCCGCTTCTCTGTGAGCCGTGGTGGGTCCTGTACATTGCTTATATATATATATATAATATTAAATATATATATATATAATATATATTATATATATATAATAATATAATATATATATATGTGTGTAATATTTGGTTTAAACTACAACTCATATCTCAAAAACTACAATAGCAGCTACAAAGGAATACTTTTTGGAATCCTGCGTAAACATTTCTCGTACAAACTGCTAAAAAAAAAATAATCAATCTCATACCAATAGTACAGGCGAAAAGAAATACATTTTGGAATCCTTGAAATTTTTAGTTAGGAAAATGTAAAATAAATAAATAAATAAATTAAATAATAATTGGCTATTTTATTTTAGGAGCAGGGACTAATATATATATATATATAATATATTATATATATATATATATATATATATTATTATATATATATATTATATTATATAATATGGTCGTATATATATATATATTATTGTAAAGGTATTACACGGCAATGTAGCGGCTTCAGCCGACGGGGAACACAGGGGGGGACGTTCTTCATACCCCGGTAGGGGAGGGGCGTAGGAACCCCGCGACACCCAAATACCAAAGAGCGGGGGTTCCGAAGACCCGCCCCAGGGGGGGAATTTAGTCCTACCCGTTATTCCCCGAAGGCGAGAGGACCCCGACTCCTAGCCATTGTGCGTATACCCTTGGGGTATTCTTTAGTTAAAAAAAAAGCAAAATTTAATAGAAAGTCTATTTAGTTTTAACGAGTAACCAAAAAAGGTCTCTAAATAGGCTCTCTAATCATATTTACTATAATTATTTAACAATAATTGTTTTTTTTGTTTTTACTTTTTCCTATGTAAAATTTTTACCAGGATTCCAAAAATATTCCTTTTCGCTGTAGCTATTTAGTTTTTTATGTTATATTATAGATTATATTATATAATATTATTATTAATATATATAAAATATAAATATTAATATCTAATATCGAAGCTATTAATGGACATCCTCTGAACTAAAATTTTACCAGGATTCCAAACATGTATTCCTTTTCCTGTATCTATTGTAGTTTTTGAGATTATGATTTTTTTTTAAACCAAATCTTCACTTATATATATATATTATTTATAATTGTATATTATATATGTATATAAGTATATATATATAATAATATATATATATATATATATGTGTGTGTGTGTGTGTGTGTGTGTGTGTTACGGAGTGTAAAAGAATATTTTACACTCCCTGAAGGCCGGATGAAAGTCAATACAATTTTATAAATGTTTACCATGAAAACTGGGGAAAAACTAGGTTAATTATTATTATTAACTTACACTCTTCAATATTAAATTACTGCTAGTATATTTTCACTAGTAGGTATGATGACATCAGCGACTGTGGCAAAGGATCAATGTTTAAGTAGGTTTTTTAATCCTAATGACCAGGAATAGGTCGCTGGACTTTGAATTTTCACACAGGTTGCGCTGTTTTTGAGTGATAGGGATCGTAATGATGTGGTATGATTAAAGGACAGTGAGTAATAATGAGAAGGGGTGAAATAAAAGAGAGGAAAAAGGAAAAGTTTTATTACAACACTTAATGGTTCTAACAACAATTAAACTCGAATGTATGTAGTTTTAAAAACATTCGTTTTTTGAAAATAACGACGGACAAAGAACTTTAGGCAATAAGTCATCTGGAGAATATACAAAGACAAAAGTCACAACAAAATACTTAAGAACGAAACAACACTTATCTTATTAATAGTATACACCAATACTGGTGACAGAACAAAACAACAATTTGTCAAGAAATACAACAATGGACTTTGACAAAACAATGTCACAAGTAACCCAGTTATGGGTTTATAAATGAGCCCAGAACGGGACGTAAATAAGCCCAGCAATGGGATGGATATATAACCCAGCAATGGGATGTATCTGTAGCAGCCCAGCAATGGGACGGAGTAATAAGTAATGCTTGTAGCCTAGCATTGGGACCTTAAAACAGAAATGATTGTCAATTCTTTCTAGACTTTTACGTTTATTTTTATTAATGATTTCTATATTGCTAATATGTTTTAATTCTCTTTACTTACCCCAATGGGATTTTCTTAACTTTACGTGATACTTAGAGATTATTAGACGGAGTATCGGTATCTCGATTGAAAGAACCGCCAAGAAGGAAATGTATTTGAGAAGCATTTCATGTAACTAATATAATTGATAATTTCATCTATAATATTCGTTATGTTTTATTTCAATAACGTATCGTGATAATTTCAAGATTAGAAAACAAGTATGACTAAACTTATGGATCCGCAGATATTATTAATTTATCAGAATTATAATAAATATGATAAATTAAACGAGAACGTCTTCTGAAATGAGAAAGCTGAAAACATGAATATCTTATAGTGAACTGTATAATTAAGTTAAGTATTAATTATAATTATAACAAATAATAATAATGGAGCAAAATAGAAGACTTATATTGAAGTCAGAGTTGGAGACCTTTTAGTCAGAGTTGGGAATTAACTTTAGTCAGGTTGGAATTAGCTTTTTTAGTCAGAGGTTGGAAACTTGGGTCATAGGAGTTGATGTAGACCCCCTACATCCCTCCCTGATTAAAATTAAGCTTCCCCTTTGAACGTTTAAGTTTAAAAACTAATTCAAACGAGGAGAGTGACAAAGAATTAAGTGACTTGGTGACAAAGACTTGTAAAACAAAATTTAGTACATATTAGGATCATCAAGGTGTGACAAAGTTACAAAGGTGGCTTCTTCATCCCTAATGACTTTAAACCACTGCTGAATCAAAATTTCGCGTTGTTGTACACTTAGACTATTCCATCGAAGATTCCGCATTGCCCAACGAACACTAGATCGTTGGATGGAAACAGATTCCGGATCAATGCGAGGGTCATACATGGTATCAGAAATCACAATTCTTGAAGAACTGTGCGACCTAGCCTGGGAAGGCAACGACAAACCTTGATAACCAGATAAAGAATGATGTCCAGCGGACGTAGATGAAGCAGCTGAATAAGGATGAAGACGTGATGACTGAAATGTGTGTCCAAAGTTGATAGTTTGTTCAGACCTTGGACGTACAAACCGTTGTGAATGTTGGCCTGAAGTTGAAGCAGAGGCAAAGGGAACAGTAGTAACATTAACATCGGAGGTAGTTCGTATTGCAGATTGAATAATACGCTCTCTCTGTTCTTCATTATCTTGTGTAGAGGTAGTTCGTATTGCAGATTGAATAATACGTTCTCTCTGTTCTTCATTATTTTGTAAAGACTGTGATCGAGATGATCGAGAAAGCCTTCCAGGATTTATCCTGGCAGGAATATTACTTGGAGGCGTAATTCTAGGGTGCATCTTCTTAAACCATAGTTCTTGTGAATATAGATCCATAAAAGCTTCCAGAAATACTCGATTTGGATGCTGTCCATCAGGAATAAGAGTAGAATTCAAAGTCAATGTTTCTTTATTTATGTACTGCGTATGAGGTGACACATTTTCAGGTAGAGAATGAATGATTTTCTCATAATAATGGTCCAGAACATCGTTTCCGATAAGAAGGTGTTTGTCTGTCCAGACATATTGAGAATTACACAATGACATAAATTTGTTATTAGCAACAATGGAATGATTACGCATGGCCTCTGGTAACAACTGCGGATAATTTTCTAACGAAGCTTGCTCGGATGAATCCCGTTCTCTCTTGATGCGTTTTAATTAAATGTATATATGTCGTAGATCGGTGGGATAAACAAATATACCCTCACTTGGGGATTCTTTTGTTTAGCTATATTGATGATATCATTCATGATGGTAGGGACATTATCCACTGAGAATTCCAAGACAGGCTCAAACACTGATACTTCGGTGGATTTGGTGTCTCGGATAGTAATCCGTTGCCAAGCCATTGTGGAGATGGACCATATTATGACTACCTGTGTCTCAGCAGTCATATGTTGCCTGACTCCCGTTGAACATGCGGACAGATGGCGACCAGCAGTAAAATCGACGTATATATTCAGATTAAAAGTCTTCTTGAGGAATCTTCGTTCATTCCGAAACAGAACAGCTGCAGATGCTCCCACAACCAACAAATTCGACATTGCAACAGTTGAACACAACCCAACTACATCCATACAACACAATCACCATATCATTTGTTCACCACAAAGAAAAGAAAGGAATAAAATAATGAAAATAATTACAATTAAAGAGGGGTTAAAGGTAAAAATCATACAAAGATTAGAGTGAGAAAGATTAACAAGTTTAAATAAAATAATAATAATGAATGACACATTTATAAGGTTATAAAATAAAATGCATAAGTTGAAGATAAGGTAATGATAAGACCTTACGTTCATGATATATAATTTAAATATCCCAATTGTGTGTATTCCTTTAGAATACAACCATATTGGGTTATGATTTGTAAAATATTTATTAAGAATAAAATAACCTAAGACATTTTATATAATATATAAAATGTTATTTATATATCCACCCAATGGAGGTATTATAAAACATTTATAACCCGTCCATATAGTGGATTTTAATTCAATTTAAAAACTGAGTTATAGTAAATTAAAGTGCTTTATGATGGTTAGGTTTAAGTTAGGATTTTTTATAAACATAAAATTCCTTTTTTGTTTATTAAAGTTTTAGGATTTTTTATAAACATAAAATTCCTTTTTTGTTTATTAAAGTTTTTAAAGTTTTAAATGATATAAAATTCTTGAAGATTAAGATCATGTAATGTTAAAACACAGAATTAATTGTTATTTAATATAATGATTAACGCATGGAAAATTTATAATAGACTCGAGCGTCTACGATTACGAACATATTCTATTGGCGTAGACATCACGGTTGGAAAATCTACAACTGGTCCTTGACTTCGAGTAACTGGACGTTCAATATTAGGAAATCGAACGATAAATTTATTAGCGTCTGTATGTTCGTCATGAGAGGTATTTACAAGAGATATTTCCGCAGGGGTCACACAACGAGAAGACCGCGGAGGGGAAAACCCGATAAAATCATCGGGACAAAAACCAGAAGGAGAGTCAAGGGAAGAAAACAACAGGGGAATAACATCACTTCCCTCATCCTCTATTGAGCTATTCATGGCAATAGAGTATGTTTTATTATTGAAGCTCAAGCTATTATTCTCAAGCATATTTTCATTAAACACCGAAGGGTACTGAAATCTTGCTTCATGTTCAGAAGGAATTAAATCATAATAATCCAATGAGGGGGTGGGGATTCCACTCTCCAGAAATTCGACGTATTGCTCGCAACCACCCCCAGAATTCTCATCCTCTTCCGCAAAAGAATTTAACGATTTTAAAGAGACAGCGGCTGTAGAGTTATAGGATGCCTGAGAAGAACGAGAAGAAGACTGAGAGGAAGCAGAACAAGACGGAAGAGTTAATGTAGTAGGAGGGAGATTAAATTTAACTGTAGGAGATGATTTACGGACCGGAATCGGCGAAGAACAAGTCGGCTCCTCTAACGATGGTACACAGGGTTTCGTTAGAGTACTTTGTAAACCTTCAATGTGTTCCGTAAAATCGGGCAGTTGTTGATAATCAACTACAGACATGGGATTAACTTCGAATGTCGTAAAACCTTCAAAATCCACACTTACATCGCTCATCAATTCATCACTATCCATGAAAAGAGAGGTAACTAATGATGACTCTACCGATTCAAAGGATGAATCATGAGTTTCGGACACTGCATTATGATTTTCATCGTCAGTGTCACTCATTTCCAGAGGTGTGTCTGCCTCAGCGAAGAAAACAGCACTGACATCTTGATTCCTCGAGAGATATTTTCGAAGATAATTAGGGATATCAATCCATCCTCGTAAATGAGAGAAATGGACCTTATACCGTCTTGCTGAAGTATTATTGAGGCGTCGTATCACGTAAGTAACTCGATTTGGATTCACCTCTTCAACTACGAAAGGTCCTTCCCATCGACTTTGAAATTTCATGATAGTACTTGGTCCGGTACGAATGACCTTACGAGCAACTTTTTGTCCAATCTTGTAGGGTTTAAAATTAACACTCCCTTCTTTCCAATATTGAGGAAAGGTATGAGTAGGGGAGTGAGCCTTTTGCAAGAGAAAATCAGAAGGCGATTGATTTAAAGCACTATGCAGTGTGTTATTGTAAATCAATCTGGAAGACGATAATTCCTCATCCCAATTAGCGGGTTGTTCCAAAACCAGACATTTCAGTATCTGTATCAAGCTTCGGTTGAACCGCTCACAAACACCATTACTAGAGGGGTGAAGAGGTGAAATGCGTATGTGAGCGGTTCAACCGAAGCTTGATACAGATACTGAAATGTCTGGTTTTGGAACAACCAGCTAATTGGGATGAGGAATTATCATCTTCCATACTGATTTACAATAACACACTGCATAGTGCTTTAAATCAATCGCCTTCTGATTTTCTTTTGCAAAAGGCCCACTCCCCTACTCATACCTTTCCTCAATATTGGAAAGAAGGGAGTGTTAATTTTAAACCCTACAAGATTGGACAAAAAGTTGCTCGTAAGGTCATTCGTACCGGACCAAGTACTATCATGAAATTTCAAAGTCGATGGGAAGGACCTTTCGTAGTTGAAGAGGTGAATCCAAATCGAGTTACTTACGTGATACGACGCCTCAAATAAACCCTCTAGTAGGTTACAAAAGGTCCATTTCTCTCATTTCGCAGGATTGGATGATATCCCTAATTATCTCGAAAATATCTCTCGAGGAATCAAGATGTCAGTGCTGTTTTCTTCGCTGAGGCATGACACACTCTGGAATGTAGTGACCTGACGATGAATTCATAATGCGTGTACGGACTACATGATTCATCCTGAATTCGGTAGAAGTATCATTAGTTACCTCTCTATTCTGTGTCGATAGTGATGAATTTGCTATGGCAGATTATTGTAAGTGTGGATGTTTGAGGTTTTACGACTTTTCGAAGTTAATCCCATGCGTGTTAGTTGATAAATCACAACTGCCCGATTTTACGGACACATTGAAGGTTTACCAAGTACTCCTAACCGATTACTCTATATTACTCATCTGTCTAGAAGCAGTACACCGGCGGACTTGTCTACTTCGCGCAGATTACAGTCCGGATAAATTCACTCCCTTACAGTTATGAATTTAATTCTCCGCTCCTGACTAATCATAACTCATACCTTCTTCTTGTTCTGTTCCTCTACTCATCTTCTCGTTTTCTCCAAGCAATCTCAATAATTTCAATACAGTCCGTAAATAATGTCTCGCTTTTCAATTAATTTCTCAGTTTTAACTTAAATTCTTTTATAAAGTCTCAGAGTAGAGGATGAGAATTCTGGGGGTGGTTGCGAGCAATACGTCGAATTTCCGGAGAGTGCGACGAGATTACCCCCTCATTGGATATATATTATGATTATAATTACCTTGAACATGATAAATACTGATTTCGAGTTTACCTTACGGCTCGCGTTAATATAGAGTATATGTGTATAGAGAATATATATAGATTGAGCTTCGGAATAATAGCAATACATACTCTATTGCCAAACTCTCACTGCGTACGCTCTCTTTAATTCGCAGGAACTTATAGTACTGAGGAGATGAAGATATAGATTACTTCCTACTAGATTTGTTTACTCCCTAGAACTCCTCTAGAGCTTGACTGGTTTTTGTTCCCGATGATTATCGGGTTTTTGCCTGCCGCGTATACGTTCTCGTTGTCGTGACCCCGGGAAATCTCCTGTTACATACCTCTCATGGACGTTAACAACAGACCCTAATAAATTATCGTCCGATTTTCCTAATATTGAAGGCTCAGTTACTCGAAGTCGAGGCCAGGGTTGTAGATTTTCCAACCGTGATGTCTACGCCAATAGAATATGTTCGTAATCGTAGACGCTCGAGCATATCTTCATCAAGATGCGCCTATATGCATTATATTAAATAAAAAATTAATTCTGTGTGGTTTAACATTACGTAGAAACCTTCATGCTCGAATGATTATTAATTAGCTTAATAGACGCTTTATAGACAAAATATAATAACATAAAAGGAATTTATATTCTACAAACCCCTTAGCCATAAATCATCATATTACAAAAATATTTATGTCTACTTTAGTAAAAAATTTTATAAAGTCCATAACCAAAATTTTAAACCTTAAGCACACATTAAAATAAAAATAAACTACATAAAACTTAAAGTATTTTTAAAATTAATGAAATCCACTATACTAGTGATATTTATAATAATTCATTTCATAAACAAAATAACCAACGCCCCCCACTTCCCCAAATTTTTTGTAGATTTGAGGGAGGATATATAATACAAACACCATATTGTATATATATATCAAAATGTCTCAGGAACGAAAAATAATTCTTAACATAAATATATAACCCATAATTATGCACCCCCCAGATTGGTGTATTCAAAGGGAAACACACAATGGGATATTTAACTATACTATATCATGCCGTAAAGGTCTTCATCATTACCTTATCTTCAATCTAGTCGCATTGTTATTTTATACCCTTATAAAAATGTTCATTTCAGTTACTCATCGTTTTACTCCTTAACTTTTAATCTCTTCCACTCCACTCTTTGATGATTCTTTACCTTTCACCCCTCATTATTGTTACCCATTATTTCTATCCTTGCCTATTCCTTTCTTTTTCTTGGTTGTGGTAAACAAATGATATTGTGATTGTGTTGTATGGCAGTAGAGTTTTGGGTTTGTGTTCACACCCATGTTGCAATGCATCGAATTTGTTGTCACGGGCGCTCTGCACGCTCGTTCCTGTTCGCGGACACGAACGAAACGATCTACTCATCCAAGAAGACTCACACCACAACATAATCTGAATAATATACGTCGATTATACTGCTGGTCGCCAATCATGTCCAGAACATGATTACACACAGGCACGTTCCAAGAGAAAATCTATGACTGCTGAGAACACGGTGTCAATAAATATGACCTTCCAAACAATGGCCACCATAACAAAATCAATAACACCCTCGGCCAACGTACCTATACCGAGACAACCCAATCCACCGACTGGATAATTCAGTGCTTTGAGCACTGTCTTAGAATATTCTCAGCCTCGACACCAACTCGCCACACTGATTCAATGATGCAACTCCAATCATAATAGCTAACCAAGACGAATCCCCAAAGTGAGAGTCTAATGATTGTTCCTATCCCACCCGATCTACGACATACCTATACATTTAATGTAAACGCCATCCAATGAGAGAACGGGATTCATCCGAGCAGTTCGTTAGAAAATTATCCTATAATTTATTATCAATTATTCCGTACTAAATCATTCCATTTGTTGCTAATAACAAAATATTATGTCATCAATTTCTCAATATGTCTGGACAGACAAACACCTTACCTTATGACAATAGAAAAAATAGAAGATGTATTATATAGAAGAATCTCACTTCACCGAACTCGAAAATGTTCAATGTCACCTATATACGCTCAGTACATAAAGTAAAGAAACATTGTGACTTTAATTTACTCTTCTTCCTGCCTCACTGGACAGCATCATAAATCGTCACGCTATCTGAAGTTTATGGCATCTTATTCACAAGAAAACTAGGTTAAAGATGCACCCTAGAATACGCCTACATTATATCGTGGCAGGAATAATCACTGGAAGCTGGTTAGCAATTTTCTTGATCCACGAGTTCTTACAATAATGAAGAACAGATTGAGATATCTTATTCTAGAATCTGGTAAAGTTAAGGAACTACTCCTCTACACATTAGTGAAGAAACAGAGCAGAGCGTACTATTCAATCTGGCAATTACGATACTACCTCGATTGTTAATCTGGTTACTACTGTTCCCTTTGCACTCTGCTTCAACTTCAGGCACCACAACATTCAAACGGTTGTTACGTCCATAGGTCTGGAACACTATCAACTTTTGGACAGCACATTTCAGATCACGTCTTTCATCCTTACAGCTGCTTCTCTACGTCCGTGGACTACATTTTATTGGTTATCAAAGTATGGTCGTTGCATTCCCAGGCTAGGGCGCACAGTTCTTCAAGAAATTATGATTTCTGATACCATGTATGACCCTCGCATTGATCCGGATCTGTTTCCATTCCAACGACTAGTGTTTCGTGGGCAATGCGGATCTTTGATGGAATAGTCTAAGTGTCAACAACGCGAATTTTGATAGCAGTGGTTTAAAGTCATTGGGATGAAGAGCCCACCTTTGTAACTTGTCACACCTTTGATGATCCTATACTGTTACCTAATTTTGTTTTTACAAGTCTTTGTCATTAAGTCACTTAATTCTTTGTCACTCTCCTCGTTTGAATTAGTTTTAAACCTAAACGTTCAAAACGGGGGGGAAGCTCAATTTTATCAGGGAGGGATGTAGGGGTGTCTACCTTCACTCCTATGCCCAAGTATCCAACTCTGATTAAAAAGCTAATTCCAACTCTGACTAAAAGTTAAATCCAACTCTGACTTTAAAATAAGTCTTCTTTTAATCTTATTATAGTATTTAATTGTAATTAATAACTTCACTTAATTATACAATTCACTATATGATATTCATGTGTTTCAGCTATTCATGTGTTTCAGCTATTGTTTTGAGACAAGTTCTCGTTTAATTATTATCATATTTATTAAATAATTCTGATAAATTATAATTCTGCGGATCCATAAGTTTAGTCATACTTGTTTTCTAATCTTGACTGAATCCATTCTTAGTTAATTGAAATAAACATAACATATGTAAGAATAAATTATCATTATATTAGTTACATAAATGCTTCTCATATTACATTTCCTTATTGCGGTTCTTTCATCGGAGATACCATACTCCGTCTTATATCACAATGGCGTTCCCAGAGATCAATGGAAATTTAGAAAAATCCTCTAAATAAAAGAAAGTTATACATATTAAATGCATATATCAATGATAAAATAATCCCAGTATATTAAAAGAATAAACGTAAGGTCTAGAAGAAGACATCTTACAATGGTCATTTTCTTGTATATATAGGTCCCAAATGGGCTAGGCCTACAAGCAAGTCTTACTTGTTATTACTTCGTCCATGCTGAGGCTTAGCTTACAGGATATATCCATTGCTGAGGTGTATAATAATCCATGCCACTCATGCATAGAGTGGCTGTGAATCTCGCTCCCGTTCTGGGCTCATTTATATAAAGTGCATACGCGCATACTGGGCTCAACTTGTGACATCGTTTTGTCAAAGTCCATTGTGGTGTATTCTTGACAAATTGTTGTGTCTCGTGCACCAGTGGATTGGTGTATACCTATAAAAGTAAGTGGTTGTTTCGTTCTTATAGTATTTTGTTGTGACCTTGGTCGGTTCTGTATATTCTCCAGATGAGACTTAGATGCCTAAAAGTTCTTTGTCGTCATATTATTTTCAAATAATCTGGATTATAAATAATACAACGATTGGTGCAAACATAATAGTTTTTAAAACTGACAGTACATTCGAGCTTTTAATTGTGTTGAATCATTTAAGTGTAGTAATGAAAGACTTTTCCTTTTTCCTACTCTTTTATTTCACCCCTTCTCATTATTAACTCACTGTCCTTTAATCATACCACATCCATTACGATTCCCTATCACTCAAAACAGGCGCAACCTGTGTAAAATTCAAAGTCCGCGACCTATTTCCTGTCATAATTAAGGATTAAAAAACCATACGTAAACACTCTTGATCCTATATGCCACTAATTGGTCGGCGTGATGTGTCATAGTACCCTTACTAGCTGTAAACTATCACCTAGCTGTAATTTCTCTCGAGTAGGCAGTTTTGAAGGCACACCGTAATAATCCATAACCTAGTTGTTTCACCGGCAGTTTTTCATGGGTTACAAGAAAGTTAGGCTACAAGCTGCCTCACTTGCTTTCAGTCCGCGCGCCGTGTCCAGGGAGTTGTGCACAATAGTTCCGACTTCCACTGCAGCTTACACGACGACACCGCCGAACGCAGCAGCGCACGCACCTGCGCGAGCGCGCTCCGAAGGGTGGGCGCTTTACTTATCACTCGTGCGTATATCTGAACGGGCATACGCGAAAACGGGCGGTCTATATATTAGGTATATCATATAGGTATACTAATATCGCGCGCATACCTATGACGGCACGTCCTCGACGTTACTCATAGTAACAGATAGTATAAACAAAAATTATTTATAATTCTAGGTTGAAATTTGTTGTTTTAAACTCTCACAACTCATATCTCAATTAGAATCACTACAAAATATCGCATACGAGGATAAAAAGGAATACAAATGTTGGATTCCTCAAACGTTAAGCATCCTTACCGCTTGCGGCCCAACCCTCTATCCTCACTGTTACCATACCTATTACTACTAAATATAATATTTATTATAATGAATCTATATTTATAATATATATAGACTATGATATATATTTAATGATACATAATATTATTTAAATAATAATAATATTCTCTATTTATATATATAATCTCAAGAAAACTACAATAGTACAGCGAAAAAGGAATGATATTTTTGGAATCCTGGTTTTAAATCATATTCTTCAATACATAGGAAAAAGTAAAAAAACTAAAAAAACAATTACTCTCGCTCTAAATGAATTTAATAAGTAATTTCATGAATATATGAGGGCCTTATTTAGAGACCTATTTATTGGTTACTCGTTAAAATTAAATGCATTGTAAGGACTGTGCATAATAAATTATTGCCTTATCTACTCTAACTCCATCATACAGCAGACATACCCACCAGCGGCTCCACTCGCCCCTACTACCGCTACTAATCCTCAACGATTCGGCAGGTAGTCAGACTCATGCAAATATAGTGTGGCTCCATACTCGGCACCTATACCTATTGTAAAATAAATCGGAAGTTAAATCGGTGGTTAAAATTATGCCGAACACCACGGGAAGAACACAATGCCCAGTTGATAGGACTAATTTCCCCCCCACATCCGGGAGAGAAGTCCCTTCGGCAACCCCCTCTCTTGTGGAAATTGGACAAAAGCCCAATAGTCTAGCAGGACGATGAACCTCCACCGTGCTTGCCCGTACGGTAGTTATGGAAAACGTCTCCCCCATGTATGATTTACGCAACTGGCGTCGAAGGCTAATATGCGATGCACACCCCATAAACAGTATTTCCTAGAACAATATTTTCGAACATTAAATCGTATAATGAAACCAATCTCTCTACATAAATAAAATACATAATTAATAAAATATAAAGAATAATATTTTATAATAAAATCAAAGTCTGAAAATACTAGATAGGTATATAATAATAAATATTATCTATATATAATAATAATATCAAAAAAAATAATTAACTATATATATATATATATGTCCCCTGCTCCAAAAAAAATAGCCAATTCTATTTTTATCTTATTTATTTATTTATTTTCCAACATTTCTTCGACTCCTAACATTCTACAAGGATTCCAAAAATGTGTATTTTCTTTTCATACGTGAAAGAATATTTTCTACTAGATATAAGATATTTTTTTTTTCCAGTTTCAGGACAAACTTTGGAGGATTCCAAAAATGTTTCCCTTTTCCCTGTAGCTATTGTAGTTTTGAGATATGAGTTGTAGTCTTTAAACCAGAATTTACACACATATATATTATAATTATATATATTATATATATATATTAGGTTACCTATTATATATATATATAGTATATATAATCATATATATTATAGCAATGTTACAGACCCACACGGCTCACAGAGAAGCGGACACAGTGGGTTGACCCCCTACGACCAAAGCGAATATTCCCTCCTTAACCTCTACGGTAAGCCTACGTTCTAATTATTCTACATATTATTATTATTATTATTATTATTATTATTATTATTATTATTATTATTATTATTATTATTATTTATTATTTTATTATTATGATTATTTATTATTATATATTTGGTAAAGTATTCAAATACCTTCTTTCTTTTCACAGAATGTGAATACGCGACGATCTGTAAATAAGGGACATCCCCGTAGCATCGTTGATGATGGTACTGTAGCTGGCTCCTCAAGGGCATCGGATGCTGAGGCTGAGCCAGTTCCGTTCACAACCGAATTGCTCGATGTAACCAGTATTGCCTCAACCCGGAACTCTGGAGTGATTGACACCCATCGCTACAGGGTCAGGATTGATGAGCCAGGAGTCTTCAGGGAGAACATTGACATCAATGACGTCTTCCTTGGTGTGCTCCAGAGTGCCATAGCCCATCTACGTCACGAAGTGACACATCTCGAATATGAGGTGCGAGCGTGGTTCACCTTCCAAGGACAGAATGAAAACTAGTATTTTGTGAGAATCCCATATAAAATGATGAACAGAGAGAAATTAGCCCAATATTTAGCAGATAGATTACTCAAGGCATTCCAATATGGTGATAAGACGTTATTCAATGAATTCGAGGTTGAAGTGCAAGTATTGCATAATCCCTCTGGTAACGGCCCCATCATCCAATCATCTGTGAAGTTTGGAGGCGACCGTATCAATAGAGTCCAAATCCGTATAGTTAATACTAACAGGAGATTAAAAAGCAAAGTGGGTTGTGGGTTCAGGGCAATAGCAGCATGACATAAGCTTCACACTCAACCCCCTCCTAAACCTGATACGGTGGCTATCACCATAAGCAGATTCACGCCTCACACTCAAGTTGAATCAGGGAAGGAAATAGCGAGTAGCTGCGGTTTAAAATACGAGGAACCATTAAAGCATAAACATTTTGCTAAAATAGGAAGACATTTGAAATGTAGAATATTCGTCTTCGCAAACACCGAGCATCACCTCCTCGAAGTAGTATTAAACCTCACGAATTGGATAGGAGTCTACCTCTCCTTATAATAGGGTATGATAAAATGGTTACTCACTATTATTATCCATTCAGTAAAGATACTATCAAACTTTCCGTAGTCAGTGTAGAGGCGACGTAGTTAAAGGTTCCATACTCTGTAGCCTTTGTTATAGTTTTAAGGACAATATGAATAAACATTTAAAGGATGATTGCACCGAGTACCAATGTACGCAATGTTTATCCTATAAATGTAAAGGAAAACCAGGAGCTAATGTTGCGCTTCTACACTGCGAGGAGTGTAATAGGGATTTCTATAATGCTTCATGTCTTGAGTTGCAAAAGGAAAACACTTGCAAGAAACTCAAAGTGTGTCCTTTATGCGATGAGATGATGGTGGTTGATAAACAGGGTAAGCACCAACATGATTGCAAACACATTCAGTGTGGTGTATGCGGTGAGAAGTATGGTGCAGGTGGAGACCTTCATGAATGCTACATGAAGAAGATTAAGATTCACACTGCCAAGGAAATGGCTAAGAAGAATGAGTTTACCTTCTACTATGATATTGAAACCTACAACCATAAGTCGTGTAGACACTAACAATTGAACTATTACTGACATGGTAGCGTACCTTTTAGCAAGCATTGTAGTATGCTACGATTGTGGCGAGAAAGAGCTCGGAAACAACCAATTTGGGAAGTGTGGGACTCGAAGAATGGAGATCTTCAAATTGGATTTAGAAGCAAAAGGAGATTACCAGAAATGTTCAGTCGATAAATTCATAAATTACCTCTTCATATTCTCCGAGTCCCACAATAAAGCTGATATACTAGTAGCTGCCCACAATGGAGGGTAGTTTGATACAGAATTTGTGTGTAGAAAACTGTTAGCCCGTCCATGTGCGAATACCATCTCTTCCAATCCGGTGAAAAGAGGAATTAAAATCATAACGTTGACGGCAAATCGCAATATCCAATTCAAAGACACGTTGCTGTTCATGCCCTGCGCATTAAAGAAGTTACCAAAAATGCATGGGCCTTACAGGCGAATTGGCTAAGGGGTTCTTCCCTTATAGATTCCCAACTCTGGAGAACGTGAACTATAAAGGTAGAATCCCGGATAAAGCTGCATTTGAAGTAGATCGCATGAGTGACAATGAGAAGAACTACTTTGAAAGATGGTATAATACCTTTAATGATAAAGAGTATGATATCAATGCCGAGTGTACAACCTAATGCATTCAAGACGTGAACATCCTACACCAGAGCTTTGAAAAGTTCCGAGGCATATTCCGTCGAGACTATAAAATCGATTGCCTCAATGAATGCTCTACCATCGCGTCGATATGGTTTACGATCTTCAAGATGCACTTTATGCCTGAGAGGTCTCTGGCTCACATTGGACGAAGCGATGAGGAGCATTACTCCTTCGAAGGGGTGAAATGGCTGAACTTCATGGAACTCTACGCAGGCCGACGGATTGAACATGCTAGGAATGGTGGTGAACGAAAAATCAAGATTAAGAATAGATTCCTCAAACCTGATGGTTATGTCGAGATACCCCTTGAAGAATACACAACTATCGACGGCAATGCATTCGTTACTCTAAAGCAACTCAATGTCAATGAGCAGACGATTGAACTGAATGATCAACGTGGACCTCCAAATTGCGATACTCTTGTAAAGAAAGTCGTCTTCCTTTTCCCCGGGTGCGTCTGGCATGGCCACCAGTCATGTAAGGACGGGCTTGAGAAGATCGGTGATGTATCCAGCCTTGATAGATACACCACCACTATGCAGCAGGGACGGGATTATAAGAACGCTGGTTTTGAGATTTCAGGGTGTAGGGGCGTGAATGGAGTAAAATGAAACAAGAATTTGAAGTGACCGTTGTAAACAGCATGGATGAAAGAAGAGTTGAAAGGTTAGGCCAATATGTACAGGCACAAGGTAATGAAATGAGTAATGAGTGGTTGGTTGTGGGAGATGCTCAATATGGCGGTCGTACTGAACCGTTTGTGTATTATTATCCACCCACGAAAGACAATGTTAAATAGCATTACCTCGATTTCACATTCCTGTACCCCTGGGTGCAGAAGACCAAGCCATTCCCTGCAGGACTTCTCACGAAGTTCACAGGCCGTGAATTACCTTCGATTGAGGATTTTGTTAAAGATGTCGACACTACGTACTTCGGGTTGTCATACGTGAGCGTGCTCCCTCCTAAGAACCTGTACATCCCTGTGCTCCCTGGCCGCTACGATAACCGCCTGATTTTTACATTATGTCGAACATGCAGTGAAACCGGTTACGAAGGTAAATGCAGGCACACTGACAAACAGCGTATGCTTAAAGGTATTTACTGCAGTACTGAGTTAAAAGTAACGCTTGAAAAAGGGTATAAAATCAATAAGCTCTATGAAGTCTGGAAAATCAAACCTTCCAGGGATATCTTCAGTAAATATGTGGAGACGTTCCTGAAGTGGAAGACTGAAGCATCAGGCCTTCCTGATGGAGTCCCTTCAAAGACGGCGCCGGAATTCCAACAGTTCCTTGCAGATTTCGAAAGAATTGAAGGTGTCGTTTTGGATCCTGATAATATTAAGGCTAATCCCTGTATGAGGTATATAGCGAAACTCTTCCTAAACTCATTATGGGGAAAGCTAGCCCAGAGAGTACCACGAAACGAAGACATTGTATGTAGCAATTATGAACAGGTTTGGGACTTGATGAAGAGAGCCGACTTGGAAGTGCGGAACATCATTGTGGCTGGTGAACGCCATATAATAGAGGTAACACGTACGAATTACGCAAGCCATACGGCTTAAGTTACAAATGTAGCTGTAGCTTCCTTTACTACAGCCCATGCTCGTGTCGCATTGTATGAACTTCTAGACTCTTCTAGACCAACGTGGTCTTCATTGACCGAGAAGGTGATTATGTTCCAGCCACCGGCAAATTCTTCGGCAATCTAACAGATGAGTTAGGACAGGGTGTAACGGCAGATAGCTTCGTATGCACAGGGCCCAAGTCATATGCAATGCGTTTGAGGAAGAATGATGGAAGTATATCATACATACTCAAGGCCAAAGTCTTGACTTTGAATAGGGATATGGAGAATATCATCAGTTTTGACGGGATGACAAAAACAAACAGGGATAGAATGGTCAAGGATGGGGAGAAGACTAAGGATCGTGAATGGATGATCTTCAACGACAATAATGCATATTACAATCAAATAAAAGACACCGACTGGTGAACCTACCCTTCATGATGAACAGTTCCACACACTACCGCGAGGTCAGAGTTTCCGATATGAAGATTAGGGCTAATAACGTGGGGAAGTATTGCTGATGAACTCCGTTAAGCGGTTCCGCCACACCTTGAACAAGCGGAATCTCATCCTTGGAAGCACCCGCACTGTTGGCCAGGGCTTTAATGGGAAATAACTGTATGCTAATGTATTTATTTATATTATATTATTATTATTATTATATATTCAAAAATATTATTACTATTTTTGATTATTATTATTCATTAATTATTATATTTATTATTATTATTATGCTATTACTATTTTTATTATTATTTATTATTATTATTATTATTATTATTATTATTATTATTATTATTAATACCGCTATTGAAATGTCATGTAGATAATTAAATAAAAATTAATTTATATTACTCTTTCCTTACCCTACATTTTATTTATTTATTTTATTTCAATGTAATGTATATAATATGCTTGAGAGTTCAGTATGAGGGTCTGAAAATTAAAAGGCTTTTTAAAGACCATTGTTGTAGACGTCTGAACTTTGATTCTAAGGTGGCCCGATCAAGCAGATGTTTGCGTTCACGTTCGGGCTTGGGAAGTCTCCTTTTTATTCGTTCGATTGTACAACCTGAGAGCATAGAAACCAGTAAGAGGTGGTGGGGAACCCGTGAAAAAACCCACCCGAGTTACATGACCCCCCGTGAGTGTAGAGCAAAGCACAAACGAGGCCTCAGAGAGAGGGTTGGGGGTGAAGCGGTGGATCCCCTACGAGTTCGATGGTCCCCCGTGAGGGCACAGATGAAGCCTCAGAGGAGGGTAAAAACGCCTCAGGAACCTATCTGAAGAATGAAAATACCCACCAAGAGCAGCAAAGGAGGGTAAAAACGCCTCAGGAACCTACTTCAAGAATGAAAATGCCCACCGAGAGCAGCAGAGGAGGATAAAAATGCCTCATGAAAGACCGTGAAGCCTAAAAATACCCAAGGAGAGCAGCAGAGGAGGGTGAAAACGCCTCAGGAATCTACGTAAAGAATGAAAATACCCACCAAGAGGAGCAGAGGTAGGTAAAAACGCCTCATGAAAGACCGTGAAGCCTGAAAATAGCCACCAAGAGCAACAGAGGAGGGGTAAAAACACCCCATGAACCTACCTGACGGCAGGTAATGCTCACGCACACTTCGTGTGCGTGTGCGCACATGCCTTTGGCACATACGTAATCCTAAAAATACCCCCACGAAAGAGCGTGGCGTCACCTCGGGCCCACAAAATATCCTCACCAACCTACGTGAGATAGCAAAATACCCTCCCTGCTTACGTAGGGAGAGAAAATACCCCAAACTGACGTTTGGAGGGTAAAAACTCCCTTCGCCGATCTGGTTTCTATTACCACTGGTGTTATGGACTATAAAGTAGTAATATGACACTAAGGAATGGGGTCCAGTTGGGAACAATCAATGAAGATATGGCGAACAGATTGCGGGGTAGGGCGACGGCAAAATTTGCAGATGGAAGGATAGTCCCGTGACATAGTGGATGTGAGTGATATTGGTGTGGCCAATACAGAGGCATGCAAGTATCACTTCGTGTAATCGCTTTCGTTGGTGGGAGGAAGACCACTCACCAATGTTTGGCTTTATATTTCTAAGTTTTCGCTCCCTGCTGATCATTCGTCCAGCTCTGATCATTCGTCCAGAGCCTTGTCGAGAGAGGATACCGTAATCAGTTGATGGGAGGAGGCCTTGTTGAATGGCATCCGGGAGGTGCCTGGAACAGATCCAAAAAGAAGAGGCGGTCATTTTGGCCTCTCAATCCCTACATGAGAGGGGGGTCCAACTGTATAAAAATTACATTTCTAAATAATTTTTTAATCTAAGCATAACTTGGATGGTGATTAATGACTTGCAATTATTATTGTGATTCTTTTTATAAAATATAAATTACTTAATTGATTATCTTTACTTTTACCTCTCTTTCATTACTAATTTAAATAAAAATACTTAATTTTTACGCCTGATGAGCAGCATTATTTACTTATTATAAATTAACCCAGTTGCTCCCATAATAAAAAGAAGAAAATAAAAAAAATTGATTCTATGATCAGCTGACCAAATGAGTCGGTCACTGCTATTGCTGTTCCACTAACTGTTACATTTGGATAAAACCTACTACTCCTATATCTGAAACTGATTACTGTTACACTCCTACATCTTGATTAAAATTACAAAAGCTATAACTGCTATGTACCTAGATTGTACCTAGAAATTTAAGCTACTAAGCTATACCACCATCAATGCTGTTTGCAGTTTTACTATTTCATATTTAATATTTTATGTTGGCCAACAATGTATTAACTCCTATTATTATTACTTTTGAGATTTATTGAATGGCAGAAGAGAAGAGTAAAACATCGAACAGAGGCTTCAAATTAATCTGGATAGAACTCTGGAAGAGAGTTAAAAGGCAAGACAAGTTTTAAGGCTACCAATTTATGGGTAATGTCGATGCAAGTTTATCAGGCTGTTAATTACTTTCAATTTCCTCATTTCTTTATTTATATAAAGGAATAATAACTTTTTTATAATGTTAATTATAATTTAAATTTTAATAAATTTAAAGGTTCATAGCCACATTTGGCTTTGTCACAATATGGAAAGAAATCACAATAGAAAAACTACTTATTGATCATTCTTCTTGTAAGTTGTGTATCATATATAGAACATCAAATAATTCCAAAAATATAGATTTAGGAAGTTGGTTTTGAAAAGTACCAACTTTTAAAAGGCTCCCATTTATTTTTCAGCTGGGAGCTTGTGCTGCTGTGATAGAGCTGGGTTGGCTTTTTGGAGCATCTCTCAACATCTTTTTTTATTTATTTATTCTCCTTGAACTAAATATAATCTAAAATAATTAATTTAAGTCATTTAAGCAAATTAAAAGTAAAGTTTTTTTCCTTCATTTAAAGCTAATTAAAAGTGAAATTTTTCCTTTTTTTTATTGTCTTTATATTTAAAATATATTTTTATGCAAAATAGTCAAGATAGATTTTACAATTTTTCTATAAATTTCTTTAAATTTTTAAATCTTGATATAATTTTTTGTAAATGGAACCCTCGGCGGGACTATCTGCTTAACTTTCTTCTCAGATTAAAGCCTCCAAAGCCTGCTCCTAGTTATTTAGTAGATCTTAGGGATGTGCTGGTTTAAGTTGTGTTCAATGTTGACATTAGGGTATAGCTATAAATTATATTCATCAGCATTATATCAGTGCTGCTGAAATATTCATATTTGTATATTAAGATTATTAACTAATTATTAGGAATATTTGGTAATTGTTTAGTTCTGTGTGACACCTTCCATATATAGGTTTACTGTACATATTTCCAAAAATTGGTAATTGTGGAGTTCTGCAACACCTACCATATAGGGTATATTAACTATAAAATTTCAATTATAGTTTTTTTTATCCTATATAGGGCTACTAACCTATTAACAATACAATTTCCAACTCTAGAGAACCGACATTTTACCACTAAATTACTAATAATTTTTAAAAAAATTCCGCCTATAGGGCTTGATATTTAATATTTTAAAATTTTTCCGCCTATAGGGCTTGATATTTAATACTATTGTATATTTTAATTGAATGAAAATTCAGTTTTAAATTAAAATAATTAAATTGATTTTTTTTCTTTAACATTAATCAATTAAAATTTTATTTGAATTTTCATATTTACTATTTAAATTTGACAAATACATTATAAGGAAACATGGCGGAAATACTTGAATGATCCAGAGTTGAAATATAATTTTGGTGGATATTCGAGGAGAGGCCCTCGGAAGGTTGGTTTTTAGTAAAACTTCTAATAGAAGACGGGCGCAAGAGATCTTCTTCACAAAAAATTGATACACTGTTTATACCAATTAGCAAATCTCTCAGTAGAGGAGAAATATGCATATTCTGATACTTTAAAGATTAGGCTTAGAGCTTAAAATTTGAAGATAATTAATATCAGAGAAATTTGTACTTCCTGCCCGCAAGAATATGATTTTAGAAGGCAGGAACAGATTGATATTAAAAATTCAGATTATAATGTAAATTTAGGTGTCATTATTAATAAACTTGATATTTCACATCATAACACATCATAATCAAACTCATCCCCCACCTACTCCAGCTAATGCTCAACATATAAAATTTCCATGATTTACCAACATTTGATAGTAAGCCAGAAAATTTAATCAATTTATTTTTTCATTTGAGAGCATAATGAACAACCGCACAGTTTTTTTGAATTTGAAAAGAAAGATATTTATTCAGGCACTTATTTGGCCATGCTAAGGTATTTATTACTAGTCTTAAAGTGGAGGATCAAACCTATGATGTAGCAAAAATTTTATTAGCTTAACGCGCTTTTTCTTCAAAATAGGGCAACAATTTTCTGTTATTGAAAAAATTTGTAACAAATAAAAGCTGCAGAATGTTTCTAGTATGATGGAGGGGTCAGTGAAGTGAGAGTTTTGAAAGATCAGATGGTGAGATTAGATGTGATGGTCAGATTTTTATGCAATATTTTGTATGGCAGGGAATATCTTGGATACAATAAAAAATCATTTATGACTGTTAATATGATGCAAACAGATTTATTCCATATTATACCTCCTTTGAGGTGCTCAATAGGTTGAAAGAGTGTACAAGGGAGAATAACTCTGGTAGCTCTATAAAAAATATATCTGCTGCATCTCAAGAGAAAAAGGCTCTGAGCCTAGCAGCTGCAGTTGATTTAAAAACAAAAAATGGTGTCAAGTAGACCAGCAAATTGTGTTCTGTGTCATTATTTAAAAATTGATGGGTATGATACCCATTATATAAACAAATGTCAAAAATTTGATAGTCCTGAAAGTAGGATAAAGAAAATAAAAGAAATTGGAGGGTGCATTTTGTGCAGTTACCTAAATCATGATCAGTCTCAATGCAGGTATAGGTTCCAAAACCCTTGTTATAAATGTGGTAGAAATCATTTTTCCTTTTTATGTAATAAGAATAAAAATAAAATTGGTAACACAGTGCAAAATAAAAAGAATTCAACTGCATCCCATAATGCAACTTCTAGTAATGTAGTTGGCTTAGAAATTTCACCATGCTCCAAATGAATGAGTATTGTGATTTTGAAATTAATTCCTTAAAACAAGCCTCATTAGTAATTTTATTTTGCCACACTTTTTACGCTTAAGAAGCTTATTTGGCTGGAAAGGGTGGGTGGAACTGCATCATTCTAGAAGTACTTTATGATTCAAGCTTCAAGTATGTTTTGTGTCTTTGTCTTAGCAAATATTAAAATATAAAATTTATAAATGCTGATATAAAAATAAATGTCAAGATTAATCGAGGCTAAAAGCTCAACCAATATCATAGAATTTAACATCACTCTGGGTAAAAAAGAAGTAAAATAGTAGCTGCAGTTATTCCAGAATTAAGCTAAAATTAAACTTAAAAATTCAGCAAAATATAGTGAATCCCTTTAAGAAAGGCATATAGAATTGCTGATAATTTTTGTAATGATGAGTGGGAAATATTGATATCATTTTCAGAGGAGTAAATGCAATACACAACGCATTCGTGATGCTGGCACTATAGGTACCGAAAAAATGAAAAAATTCTTGTTTACACTTACAAAGGAATGAGTGTTTAGAAGCCTTTTATGCCAAGAAACGAATTACATAACCTGTGAATGTGTAACTTCCCCTCTCCTTCCTCCTAACATTATAAAATTAAAAAAGAAATTGTAGTTTAGGGAAACTGTTAATAAAACAGGTTAAGCTCATGGTAGTCCTCATAATAATAATAATAATAATAATGCATTAGAGAATGGTAATGATTTCTGACTACAAGAATCTTCTATCTCTTGTAGTTAACATTGCCTGTAATTTGCCTGATGATTTTAACTTCAAGAAAGGGAATAAACCGCCACTTATTATGTCACTTAAAAAAATTAATGAATTATGATGATTATTACTATGAGCCATCCTTTTCTGATGAAGATGAACAACTGGTTAGGTATAATATTTTCGAACGATACGCGATCAATTCGAAAGTGTTCATGATGATGGGAGACTGATACTTCACATGTTTATGGGATAATGAGTATAAATTTGTGCTGAAATAATTATAAATTAAACTAGTATATTGTAAAATGTCGTTAAAAAAATCAGAAAAATCCTGGTAAATTTGAACAGTATACTTAACATTTTTATGGCGCAATTAAGAATCAGTATAATTGGAAAAGGTTTCTATTAATATTAAAATATAAAGAGTTTCTTTCATGGGCTATGGTGTGTGCAGAGGCAATGTTCAAAGTTACCACCAAAATGTGAGTGTATTTTTTAAGTAATTTTATGGTGGGAAAAAACAAATGAATATCAGCATTTAACTAGCTGCTTTCTCATAACCAAGTTCCCTACCTTGGTCTAGACATCGATTATATATTGTGAAACAAATAAATTGGAGATACTGGCTTTGACTTACTGATTTAAGGTTCAAACACAGGTACGTTTTTTTATGGTCCGTAAAACGTACGACTATAAGATGACACTATGTCAGTCGCTTTCCACTCAAATTTGGATTACCATATATTGATCGTGGCAGGAGATGGGACTGGTGGAGGAAATTAATCATTTTATTTCCTTGGGTTAAGGGTATAGAATGATTTTCTGAGGTGGCTAAAGGAACGATTGCCTTTTTTGGTATGCAGGTTTCACAGCTTGCTTATGGTTGGCCATATATTATTATATTAATTTTACATGGTAATATTCATGACTTCGATTTGAATAATTAAGAAATATGCTTTATACTTTATCATATATGGATATCTTGCATTTTTCAATTCAGGTCTTTATGAAGCCCAACACAGTTGGGAAGGTCATTTTCACAGTCAATTAATTAATGGCTGACATAAACCAATACGTGGCAGCAATTTGGTTCAATTTGATGAATTGGTAATCTTGAATTTTTGTGAGGATGATCTGAAGACCCTTACAAACCAATTATTAGGTATTTTTGGTGGGTCTAGGACCAAGATGTTTTCACAAATAAACCTGTAAAATTAAATTTAGAAGCTAATACTTTAAGAACAATTACTTTCATCTGTGATATATGCTTTGATCCACTTTGCATTGAACGCTTAAACGCTTGTGAAATA
>JABUQX010093041.1:7500-15000 GCA_015478945.1 Trachelipus rathkii
TGTCGACATCAAAATATATATCAATTTTTTATTTTTTTAGCGCACTTCATTTTATTTCTCTTGCATTTTCTGCATACACATGTTCGCTGAATTTACAAAAATGTATGTCAGTTTTTACGAGCTATCATAGTTTTTTAGATACAGGGGGCCTCTAATCTAAACGCTGACATAATATTATACTATGATCATATTAATGATAATAATTATATATATATTATACTATATTATATATATATATATATATTATATATATATATAGATATAATATATATATATATATTATAATAGGTGGGCAGGTATGTGTTTTGAGTTTTTCTTTTCTTTCCCCCCCATGCAAGGTAGTTTGAAAGTTCAACGTAAATGACTTCCATTATGTGTGAACCTAAATATAATCAGTACTCGAGCTTATTGCAGCGTGTCGTGTGTCTACAGAAGTTGTATGGCACGGACCTAGCTTCTCGAGGCCTAAGAGGCGCAGCACTAAGCCGTTAAAACCTCTTTAACTTTATCTTTTATAGTGGGAAGAGAAAAACAGCTATTTTGTTTTTTGGTTAATTTTATTAAACCTCATCTTTAATATATATACTATATATATATATATAGTAATACGTATAATATATATAATATATATATATATAATAGTATATATAAATATAATATATATAATATTAATATATAAGATATATATATAATATATATATATATATAGATATATTTAACAAGTTTCACGAATATATATATATATTACTATATATATACTATAAATATATATATAATATATATAGTATATTTATTATATATATATGTATGGTATTATATATATATATAGATATGTATGTATATATTATATAATAATATAATTATACTATATATATATATATATTATATATATATAGAATATATTATATATATATAGATATACGTATATACTATATATATATATTATATATATATATAGAAAAGTCGCTGACTCCAAAGTAAATACGTTACTCTACATTTATTAATTTTCCTCGATGCTTTACGCTCGAGGCATGAGATTTTTGAGTGAGAGGAGAAGAGAGAGAGAGAGGAGAGAGAGAGAGAGTGAGAAGAAGAGAGAGAGAAGGAGAGAGAGAGAGAGAGGAGCAGAGAGGAGAGATATTTTGTGCTTACAAATCGCTCCAAAAGTAAAAGTTACTTACGAGGAATAAGATAATAGAGAAATACTGATAAGGTAGAGCACTATAGTTAATGAGGTAGGTTGCCTCAGCAATAGGAGAATGTACATATTTAGTAACATATTACAAGAGAAAATAAAGTAGCAAAGTTAAAATTTATTTTGTTTGGAAATAAAAATGATAAATGTATTCACGAATCCCGAATTCTTTTTCTTTAAATACTCTTCTATTTACAGAAATGCACTAGGTTTAATTCACTATGTTCACATTTTAATTTTATACCTTGGGATGCAATATATATATAGTATCATATTAGTATATATATATATATAATAATATATTATAGTACTATATATATTATACTTATATATATATATATATATATATTTATATATACTAATAATTATATATGTATATAATTATATCAGTATAATATATATATATATATGAGTTCGAAATATCGATTGAAGTTTGTGGTCAAAAGCAAATAAATTGTTATTAAACTGACGTTGATAGGAAGTAAAGAGACGATAAAGTTGGTGAGAAAAGAGGCGTGCATACCTGCGTATGAGAACTGAAAAGGAGTTATGTGACAAAGATGAAGGGGAGAATTACAGAGTTGATAAGCTGAATATTGAGTCTTGGAGTTGACATACCTGTATAGAGAAAAGACCAAGTAACAACGTGTAAAAGTAAGAATAATCTTTAGTAAAAGGCGCTGCACTGCATTAACCTATTAGTTTGTTATTTACTCAACCCTTTGGATAACTATTTAACTACTGATATATATTATATATAATATATATATATGATATATAATATATATATATTCTTTTATATATATATATATATGATATATTATAAAAATAATAATATATATATAATATATAGTCAATTTTCGGCATTATATGGGCTTGTAACAAACAAGCTAAGGAATAAGCTTTAACAGAAACAAAAATCATTTTCCATTTAGTTGTATTTTATCCTTAGGTGAAATGTCTCTCGAGATATCGATTACATAATTGGTTAAATTTTAATACATATAAGTAATGCTCATTCAGTTTGAGGTATGAGCAAAACTTCTTGATTCTACATGAACTTCGGAAAACCGCAAATGATCATTAATGGAAGGCAAGATGTTAAGGTGGAGATCAAAGTTAAGATCGAGATCCTTTATCGAATCGCATACTGCATCTATTTCGACCGACGCATCTCAGCAAAATCATCCAAAGCATAAAAGATTAAACGTAAAAGCAAACTTGGATTGCAAGCCTTCGACAAAAGCTGGTTTTATTTTCAAGTTTAATATCATCAAGTTCTTGAAAAAAAAAAAAAGCTACAATCAGTGCATTTTACAAACAGTCGCATAAGGCTCAGAGACGACTAGAACCAGACAAAGTAGTCATCTGAAAACTAAGGAACTATGATTGCATTAAATAATTATGCTTGGTGTCACTTAACGTGGTGAATGCGAGAATTGACTAGTTTTCGCAACATCCTCGAGAAGATTATCGGATTAAAATGGAAATAGGCAGGTCACATGACCAAAATGAAAGACAGCAGAAGAAAACCTCGAGGTTAACAAACTTGACCCAAAATACAAATTAACCCTTGACTATCAAAAGGACCCGATGAAGAGACGAGCTTTGAAAACTCTAACCAATATTTAGAGAAGAGGTCAAGATTTAAGTTTATGACAAAAGCTGGGAAAGGTCTGAGTCAAAAAAAAGACAAAGGACGATGCTTCGATCCAAGGAAGAAGAAGAAGAAGAAGAAGAAGAAGAAGAAGAAGAAGAAGAAGAAGAAGAAGAAGAAGAAGAAGAAGAAGAAGAAGAAGCTGTAGTAGTAGTTTGTGTAAATGAGTTTCAGTTCTTAAAAGTTGTTCCATGCATGCAAAAAGAATCTAATCGTTTGCATTGGGCTAGAGAACGTTCATTCTTAAATGTAATGGACAGTAGAAATCTTTTGTGGACAAATGAGTTCAGGTTGTTGAAATCATCGGTTCCTGATAAAGTATGTTTTCTCAGATGTGTGAGAGAACAAGTGCCAGAATCGTTTTCGTACGTGTCCAATATTTAACATGAGAGAATTGATTTGTAAAGAAAATTATAAAATTATAAAATTATTAAAAATGTCTCGGTAAAAGACAGATCTTAAAACGACTGTGCTATTATTGATGCATTAGGTTGATGCGAAAATCAGCCACATTGTATATACTATCATTCTTGTACAACTACAGATATAATCTATGAAATAAGTCAAAAACTCGAAATACTAATAAAGAGAATAACAATATTATATACGATCGTTATGAAATATAAAGAAATATTTGACAATTAAATTTAAAAAGTTTCTAAGAAAATTCTGTAAATTCAAAAACTGCCTCTTAATATATTTTGTATACATCGAATAGAATATATTTAATTTTATGATATTTCACTCTCTGCTATATATAATAATAGTATATATATAGATATATATATAATTAATATAAATAGATATATATATATATATACTATAATATACTCAGATATGATATATAATAATATATATATATATATATTATATAATATATAATATATATATATATATAGTATATATTATATATTAACTATATATATATATAATATAGTCTATACGTTGCAGGCCGGCTTTACAGAGGAACACAGTAGCCCGGGCCTCCTCATAAAATACAGAAAAAGTAAAAATAAAAGCAGTAATGTAATAAAAAAATTCAATCAGTTTATTACTATTAAAATAATGTTAAAAGTTAATCCAAGGAGCTAATTTTATTAAAATCATATATTTTCTTCCGAAACATTATTTTCATATGAATCATTGACTGGAGGTAATTATAATGCTTTGAAAACACTGGTTGTCATGGCAACGTAAAAGAAACTTATCTTGGTTTTTAACCATTGTTGATCCCCAAAAGAATACAAAAAATGGACATAGAAAATAATGAAAGAATTCAAAAATTTGGGCAACTCTACTCATTAGTTGAGGTTGCCTGCTTTGCAATAAAATAAATATCTTGAAACGAAATAAAAAACTATTTTTTAAATTAAAAAATAAAATCATATATATATATAGAAATATATTCATCTTAATATCCTTCGTAACGGTTATATATATAATATATATATATATATATAATTATATAATATATATAAGTATCGAGAGAAGAGAGAGAGAGAGAGAGAGTATAGCTCTAATTTATTATATTTTTAATAACTTTATTAAAAAATCGAATAATTACGATTTCATATTTTGGTGCCATAGATCATTACTAATTACATATGCTAATGATGATGTGCCGATTATAATAGCTCGGATGTTCGTAGGGATTTCTCACAGATTTAGAAAACGGTGTGTGTGTCGTGTGTTTAATGTTTGTGAAATTTGAAAATATGGATAGTGAAAAAGAAAATGACATAGTGGTTAACCATTCCTTTTGCCAGACGTAGTGAAGAAGAAAAAAAAACTTTTAAATACTGGCAAGGCCACTGCCAAATACAATCCATTAAAAATAAGATAAAATCAAACACAAAATGTTTAAGAGAGTGTGGTATGACCGATTTAAATGGTTGTGTGGAAGCGTGAAAAAGGATATTTTATATTGCTGGCCTTGTTTATTACTAAGTTGGAAAAAAGACTGTTTGGTGTGATGAAGGATTTCGAGATTGGGAAAACCTTATCAAGAAGCTTGGAAAAGCATTGGGGTCTAGAGAAGCATATTCAAATAGTATTGGCGTTCAACGTACGAGAACCAAATTGACAATTTTGGAGCAATGTAAGTGAACGGCATTAGAAATAAATGAGTTACATAAATGCCGAAGTGAAAAAAATAAGAATGAGCAAAACTTGATGCGGAATAACTTGCTTTTTAGGGTAGAACGGACTTGCATTCGGTCATGCCGAGTTCAAGTCCTTCAACCAGAACTTCAAGAATGTTTGATTTAATCATAAGACGTGACAAACTGAAATGAAATCTCATTGGGGAAAAATTGGGGGGTTTTACTGGTTTGTCAAAGAATTCAAAATATTATTGATTGCATTGCAAGTGAAATTAAAGATTATATACAGAACAGTGAAGAAATGCTATCCATTCAATTCAATCTCAGATAGACAACCGCCACACACGAGAACGACAATGTTCAGGTTATTTTACAGATTCATTTGATGAAAATGATCATAAAAGACTGAAACTTGGTTAGGTTGGGGGAAACAGGAGCGCATCAGGTTTTAGTAGGACTTATTAAATAATTAGAACATTTGACCTTCGTAAAGAAACTTATGCTCCAAACTATGAATGGGCTAAGCGTTATGTCATGCTGAATTGTGAAATGAGTTCCAAGCACAATTACGTAACCATCAGCCATAATGCTCTTTTCACAATGTTAGCTACCGCTAAATCTGTATTACACACAGTTGCCGTAATAAGGTTAAAGATGTAATGACTTTTGACATGACTGAAATACCTGTTTTTTTTCACCTATCAAAAAAACTGCAATTCTTGATAAAATTGTTGGAAAGCGAATCATACTAACAGTTTTAACGATGGAATTCATGCAAAACTACAGCTCTTTCTCTGAAGGTAAATTAATGAGGCTTTTAAAGAGCTAGAAATGACGAAAAGTCTGGCAACAGGCATCAAGCCGAAATTTTTAAGAACAAATGGCTAAATTTATTTTGTATTTATTTGTTTGTATTCAAGAATTATAAAACAAGTGTAGGTAACAATTTCTGCAGAAGAAACGAGGGATATCACGCAAATGGTGCAGTAGATCAAATAACCTTATGTGAATCAGCTATATGCGAAATTAAGAATCATTAGAAAAATATATTTGAAAAAACTAGAGAAGCAACAGAAATTTCTCCCTCCCACGAGAAATAGACTTCACGAAGAAGAAATATTGTCAAGCCATTAACAGAGAAACTTTAGAATAATGATAATCATAATCAGTATGAGGGCAAGATACTCGAATATTTGAGCGCTTAAAATCTACAGTTAGGAATCCACAAAATTCTCTAACTTTCCAAAACAAGTTCCTGAAGAAGCCTTAGATCTTTATTGCCAAATATGGTATCTTTTTGACAGATCATTTTGCGTAAGAATTAGCGTGAATTTATGACCAACTATGCTAATCGCCTCTTTCGACAAGACATTCAAACATTTTAAATAACATCGTAGAGAATGATTAACAAGATTGTTCCTGAATCTATGACTTAGTCTGATCGCCAAAGTCAGCAAAACGGCAGCTGTTGAAAGGAGTTTTTCTGGCCTAAATCGTATAAGACATCAATCTGAAGCAACGATGAGTCAAGGCAGACTGTCAAATATGGCCTTACTTTCCATAGAAACCGAACTTTTAAAGGTAGATAAAATCATCACGCTCGTAATAGAAAATATTAATAGAAATAAGTTTGCAGAAGAAAAAGAAAGAAAACATACTCTTCTTTTAGTAGTTGAATTGGTGAGTACTTTACATACATTGTAATCTCATTTTCATATATATAGATATATACTATTATAGCATTAATATCTCTTAATTAATAAGTAGATAATATATATATATATTATTAAATATAAATAATAGTATATTATATTAATATAATATATATCTATAAATCTATATATATATATATATATATTAATACTATAAGTATATATAGTATATATATATTATAATATAAATATAATATATATAGATAATCTAATATATAATAGCTATGATATATATTTAATCATGTCATGCATTGAAAGGGCTCTGGCTAGTGTTGGTGAACTGTAATAATATATATTATAGTATATATATTCATATTATTATATTATATAGAATGTGTGAAAATACTTGGTACCTCTATAGTATGAGAAAATGATTAATCTTATAATATATATATATATATATAGTACATGTATAGTAGTGGCCAGCCTCTAGAAGAGCCACAATCGCATTAATCTCTAAAAACTACAAATAGTACTTCAGCATAATTACATAAGAATTTAGTTAGGAAAATGTAAAAAAAAAAAAAAAAAAACAATTAAACATAAAAATTGGCTTTTTTGGGGGGTGCTGGGACATAGTATAATATATTACTATATACTAGTTTAAAGGTATTACACCGGCAATGTAGGGGGCTCGAGCCGAACGGGAGAAGCAGGGGGAGACGTTCCATACCCGTTTGGGGAGGGCGGAGGAACGCGCCCGCGCTAGACCCAATATACAAAGGAGCGGGGGTTCGGAGACCCCCCCGTAGGGGGGAATTAGTCATACCCGTATTTCCGAAGGCAAGAGACCGACTGGCCTGCCTTGGGGATCTTTAGTTATAAAAAAAAAAG
>JABUQX010093042.1:0-20000 GCA_015478945.1 Trachelipus rathkii
TGGATGGATATAAACTACAATCCTTATTCAATGATTTATGTAAATATTTATTCAATATTCAATTTATACCTACCTTACCCACTATATATGCTTTTCTATGATCAAATTACTTCAAACCAGAACCGTCCTCTTTGAAAAACTGTTCGAGTTTTCTAAGGTAGATCTTAAATGTAAGCGTTTTCAGAGTTTGGCAGAGAAGCAAACGGTTATCTGAGTCTCTGACATCTTTTATTATTTACTCTATAGTCAGTCTACTTGGGAATTAATATAAATTCTAGATATTCTAGGATCGTGTCTATTAAATATTATCTATTTTATAATATAAGATTTATACGGAGGGTACGTGCTTGCTTAAGTATATAGTTTAGTATTTCGATATTAATGCTGGTACTCGTTCATCTCTACTAGCAATAGTTTCCAAATATTATAATCCTTCTTCGACTAAAATATTCATTTCTTCCTCTCTTCATCAACTATGGTCTATTTACGCTCATATTCATATGTGTTCTGTTTCTTACTGGCCTATTTTTATCTCACTAGAGTGCTATAGAGACTCATTATAGTGTTACTTTGCTACTTCTCTCGGAAGGGTGGGAAATTTGCTAATCGTTTCTCAATTTCTTACCACCTACTTACTCTTCGCCAATTTTCAATTCCAGCTATTTTCTATCGTCTCATTACTAGAATTCGTTACAGGGGATAGATACTCTTTCGACGAGGAAGCGGCGGCGTTTCATATCTCCATCACGAAAGCATGCTGACATATCACTTTCACTTGGTTTCTCTCTCCTACTTTCTCTATATTCTCTCTAAACCTCTTTTGGCCTTCTATTGCTCAATCATATAATACATCTCTTACGCAAATCATTCTGTCTAAAATCTCTCTCTTTCTCCCTCTCTCTGTGTATTTGGTTTTTTTCTGTTAATTTCTCTCCCAACTGAAATAGGCTTCAGTCGTCTTCTTCTTTACGATGTTCTCCAATGTTTCCCACTAATACTCAACCATCTAGATGATTCTGCTCTAAGTATTTCTCCTTCTCTTCTTCCTTACCTTCCCTTCTTCATCTCTTCTCTAGGTGTATCTCTATGTTCTCTTGATCTTGATTTATATGCACTTTGATCAGGTGCATACGGATCCTCCTCTCGAATCTTATGATTAAGGACTAGGAAGTGCACTCCGGGTGTGCTCTCTCGCTATCTCTACATGGCATTTCCTCCCTCCTACCTAAGTTCTTAATTCAGAGGAGCTTGATGCTGTCTGCATCACGCGGTCCTTTCTCGCTTTTCTGTCCCCTCAGTCTTCGTGTTTTTTTCTACATAAATTCAACGTATACCTTCGTCCCACCTCCCTAGTCTCAATAGGTGTCCTGTCCTTAGCGTACCATTTTGCGCTCTCGGTTGCAGTGTTGGATAGTTCCGCACGTGTTCATATGTCCCACTATTACGAAATAAAAGGCGCGGATAGCCGCTGTTCTGATCTTGTGAACACTATCGCGCTGAGATTACCCTCTGCTGCCTTCACATTGTGTTATTCGTCTAGTGACTCTAGATCCTCTGTGTCTGAAACCGGCTTCTCATCTTCCTCATCCCTTCCTTGTGTTGCTTCTGGGCGATACCTCTACTCCCTTTCCTATCATTAACATGATTTATATTGGTATTTCATAGTCTCTTCTCTTTATAGGAACTACGGGGCAGATCTTGCGTGGTGTACGCTCGCTTGACAATCATTTACATATATTAAGCCATTTGACCTGACGTATGTATGCATAACGCCGTCCACTTATATATTGCTTCTCCAATGCTCTCCCTCTCCTTTCTGGCTGTTTCTTCTTTCTCTATTTTGGCTCATTTTCCTTATGGTGGCTTAGCTTTTAACTTTTCTAAAATCATCTTAAATTCTTATCATATTCTTCGCCTGTTGTTGATTGTCGGTATATCTAGTCCGACTTCTTTCTTTTATTCTTGTCAATAGTTCGGTGTTTCCCTTTCTCAGTGGATATTCTGTTATTATCCTCATCTCTACTTTATTTTACTCTACATTTTCTTCTCAATCATTTTTCTATCACCTATGCACATCTACTTTATACACATCATACACACGATGATTTCGACCTTCATTTCCCTTCATAGCTCATATTATCTGCTTCCTACTGAATTATTCAACTCTTTTACTATTTCTACGAATTTCAGACCTTTCTCTAGTACTTATAATCTTTCCCTCTATATTCTAATTAACCTCGGTGCTTCTTGGATAGAATTTCCGGATGGGGTCGTTCCAAGTGGTGTTGTGAATCTATTTCAATTCTTTGAATAAAACCCAACTTCTGCAAATCTCCTTCCCTAAAACGCATTCTAATATAAACTCTTCCTATCTTCATCTTTCGACGGTTCTCTCGTCTCTCACTGTTGACAATATATATACACATCCCTTTGTGGTCCTTATATATCTAATAGTACAAAAATTAACTGTTTGTGAGAATATCCTCATGTCCACATTATCTCTCTTTCTATACTTTTCTTTTTTTTTTCATTCATTCTATCTTTTATATCTCTTTACTAACGGTTGCTAGGTTGCGGTGGCATCAGCTATCTTCTTCATAATAATAGAATCCAGTACTTAGGCAGTGAATGATTTACTTGATTTAAGCTAATTTGCTGACTTTCTATATTCTTCTACTTATTCTTTTCCTTAATTTTTACTCAATCATACTCTAAGTTATTTTCCCCAGCTATACATAAGGGTCTTCATATACGTCTAATCCTCATTCGTGTAATGTGAGTACTTATGCTTCTTTCCTAGATCTTGGGGGGGGGGGGGCTCTGTGTTACTTCATCCTCGTGACTTATTGGATAGGTGTCGATGAGTCATAGGCAAAAAGTGACTTATTATATCTAATCTGTTTTCTGTTGTTTAATGCTTATCTCCTCTCTATTCTATTACCGAAGAGCACCTCGGGGCCGGTCAGCATAACTGTTTTGGTGGACAGCGGCAAGTGCCCCTAGGGGAGAGTCGTTCTAGTCCGGATTATGCCTGATACGCCGAGGCCTATGTCCGACTCGTTTTTTCACGAACGGGGGCCGCTCGGTCTGTTACACAAGGACGTGCTGTAATTTTGCGCCACCAAGTTTTGTGTTGATATTGTAACCCTCTCTTGAGGGTTGTGGAGGCGTTCGTATGGGCTCGGTGTCTGCCTTTACATGTCTAATCGTCCACCTATTGGTGTCCCAAATTTGCCCGGTCTCGGTGTTTCTGTGTCGGATTGCTCTTCCTAATTTTTCTTTCGTATTACTCCTCTCGCCTCTGAATTTCGTTTTTATTAATTGATTTTCTCTCCCTTTATTAAATAAAATAGCCTGCGATCCCTGTGCTCAATCTGCGTAATTCTTGAGTGAGCAGTGGGCGTGAACTTTTGAGCCGTACTACAACCCCTCCTTGAATAGGGCTCACCCGTGTGATCGGTGGTGACAACTGTAAAAAAAATCCTTAGGTGTGCAGATATGTTGCGCATAGAACTAACATATCCCTACTTCACCCCATCCAAACATCATTCAAGATTATATTCCAGATAAAATCGCTCTTCTCTTTAACACATTACCCTTCATGTATGGACTTCATATGTCGCTAACCCTCATCACCATTATCTTTTACTACCTATTCAACTTTAAATTTAACCTTAGAATTCTTATTGCACTCACTACCATCACATATAATCTTATCCATTAAGCTCTCTTAACTCTTACACAGACTACATCTAAGAATTGCAATTCATCTTTCTAATCCCCTCTCAATTCTTTCCAACACGTCTAATACATAACACATTTCAGCACCTATATTTAACCACTTATTTTCAACCGTTTCTTCCATCTTTGTTTCAGTCACGGCAAAGGCCAAATCAAATTTGCCTTTCTAAAATACTCCCATCACCTCTCTCCTTCCTCTTCTCCTCAACATTTTATTTCCTCTGACATTCCATGTATCATACGATTCATACATTTTTTTTTCGCCGAAGATAGAACGCCGCTACGGCGATCACTGACTTTCTCTGAGCCATGGCATTAGCATTCTGGCTAAAAAGATACGGTGGTATGGACAGCTCAACCCAACTACCACCATCATTTAGTTGCCTTCTACAACGACACGCCGGACATACGATGTCGGCAATTTTTTTCTTCCCCATACACAGGGAAAGGGATAGGGATGGGATGTCTGTAAGATGTTGTTCAGAAATGAGCGGTCTCCAAACTTTTTTCATCGCACACCCCTAAAACGAAAATAATTTAAGTTGTACCGTTAGAAAAAAGGCCTATATCATATAATATAACAATAATATAATATATATATCTATTTATATAATATATACTTCTATATATTATAATATATATATTATATATTATATATATATATAATTATATTCTATATATATATATACTATATATATATATACTACTCGTCAAAAATAAACCACCACTAGGGTAAATTACCATCTGCAATGGGGAACGGGAAGTCCCATAACCCATGAATCCACATCAAAACAGACGACATGCATCAGTTGTAAACTATGTAACACCCCGCAGAGAACTTCGCTGCAGTATATAGGAAAGCATAAACCAGATTAACCTAAGACTGGAGAGGTAGCGGGTATAGCGAGCGAGGGATAATTCACGTACGACAGCCGATTCCGATAAACGCTGGGAACAGGATAGTTGCGTCAACTGTCAAAAGATCAGTGCGCGCAAGATACAACACTCCACAATGCCGAATTACACAGGTGTCGGGCACTTGGTCGACGGTTCTGTGTAGCTGCATACACAGCGAATGCACGGGTAGGTATCACGGTACCAGGAACTCTGAACATGATTCGCCGGCGAGCGACAAGGTAGCCCAGGGCCACAGACCACCCGTGAAGCCGATTTCCCATAACGTCTGCGTGCATTACGCAGAGCGCAGTACCACAACGGCTACGAACATCTGCAGATACAGCTTTCGGAGGCACATGGCACCAGGGTGAGTGACAATAACAATGCTTCAAACGCCTTCGCCGGAACCCATAATTACTGACCACGCACGGAGGCCTGCCATAAAGTCCACATCGCAAACCACAACTATAATCGAAGGGGCACGACTGGCATCTTGCCCGAGAAACAACATCCATTGGACGGTCGATGATTGGCAAGGGTGCTCTTTACGGACGAACAAGTCGAGAGTGTCTCTGTAACCTCGGACAGGCGTGCTAGAGTATTTCGACGACCAACGGAGAGGTTCGCCGGCATGCAATCGTGTTGCAGGTCTCGCCAGTTTGGAGATGGGTCGGTATGGTCTGGGGAGCATTCTCTTTTATCGGGGTCCTACCAGAGTTTGCCACCCCATCTACGAAGGCGGCACTTCTTACAGGCCGTACGGTAATATCAACAGACATCCTCGAGCCATTGCTCCTACATCGCGTGACTTTTTCATCCTAAATGCCATACACTGCAGGACCACACAAAGGCCAATGTGTGACACAACTACAACTTAGGACGAATTCAAATCATGGCGTTGGATTGGCCAGCAATATAGTCCGGACCGTCAACCCAATCCGAAACATCTTGTGGGCTAGCACCCTGAAACGCGGACTTCTCCGACAAGCTGCAACCCACCCTCAACGACCCTCCGGCCCTGCGACCAGGCACTTGGCACGAACGCATGGGATCAACTCACTGGCTCCAGGATATTCCACCCACTCCATCGAAAGATGCCAGGACCGTGTCAGGCAGATCATCTCGTGCCAGCGTGGGCGTCAATACACGGTATTCGAGACAGCCCAGAACCCCCGCGTCCGTCCCGTACCGTACCAAAATTGTGTTTGCAGCGGCCGAACCTCCTTGAATCCCCTAAACTGCTACTGCGAGACCTTTGGCCCACTCGCTATCAAGTCCTACGCTCTGGGACGGAATCCACCAATGTTATGTATTGTCTAACAATAAAGATCGGTGTCTTCACGTTCTTTCCTTTTCTACTACAACTTCCTTAAGCCACGTAACCTTGTGGTGGCGGCCAATTTTGACCGTATATATATACTATATATATATATTCATATATATTATATTCAATATATATATTATATATATATTTATTATATATATATTATATTATATATATATATATATTTATATATATATATTTATATTAAGATATCAGTATATATATATATGTGTGGTGTGTGGGTGCCGTGTGTTGCTGTGTATTGTAGTTTATCTATTATCTTTGTATTGTATTATTCTACTATTTATTTTTTCCCTCTTGACGTACCTTCCCCAGTATCACTTGCGTACCCCCAGGGTATCACTCGCACGTAACCCACACTTTATGGCAGATTTCCACTGGTCTTAAAGAACGAGGGGTGTGGATATTTAAGATATATTGTATATGATATGTGGATAAACAGATGGTGTCCTTACTACCAGATGTTTGATCCTGCGGACTGAGTGTGGATATTTAGACCGCAGAACAGAAGAGGCGACCCATTAAGGCTACTGGAATGAAATATAATACATCCATAATCAAATGGTGATATATCTATATAATATATAATATATATATCATATTATTATATTATATATTAAATATATATATATAATAATCTATATTTCTAATATAATATATACTTTATATATTAATTATATATATAATTATATATATATTATTTTAAGTATAATATTAATATATATTATATTATATATCTATATTTTAAATTGGAGCTTTTATTTAATAAATTTTATTCAAAAATTCTTAATTTAAAATTATGTTTCAATTAAATCGATTACACAATAAATGCTTGCGTGAACAGATTGAAAAAATATGCGAAGTTTTCTGCTGATTTATAGACGGTATGATCAGAATTAATCTGTGTTAACCCATCCCACCACTTAATATACTTTACAATAAATAATATATATATATATATATTAATATTTAATATATATTATATATATATATATTATCTATTATTATATTATATATATAATATATCTATATATATATAATCTAAATCTATATGTAATATAAATATTATATATAATCTCTTCATTAAATTTAATTCATTATGTTATTATATGTCATAATTAGATAATATTTTAAATTATGATATCATATGCATATTGTTATATAATGCCGTTTTTGAACTATGTTAACTGCTGATGTTGTTGTTAATTTATGTCGCTAGTACTAGCTTCTGGTGAAGTTTGAAATTCCTGTATTCTTTCTAAAAAATTTTGAATTTTTTTAGATACTACTAACTATTGGATTATTGAGAATTTATACGTTTTTTGTAAAATAGTTGATGTTTCCTTCTACACTGGTTCCATAATGGTATCTATTACATTGAGTATTTGATATATGCTTTGAATTTTTACCACGACTATATATACAATCTTTCCTTGAGATTCTGGTTATTAATTCTCATAGTAAGTTACATTCAGCTGCAATTGGCCTTCTCAGGTTACTATTTGAAATACATTTCTAGCACGTATATGTTTTGAAAGTTTTTTGACAGTGAGCCATTGCTGCATATTGCTACTTCTAATAAAATATATTTACTAAAATAGAAAAAAAATAATTAAATAAAAATATATATATATATATATATATATATATATATATATATATATATATATATATATATATATATATATATATATAATATATATATATAATATATTTTTATTTATATATATATATATATATATATATATATATATATATTTCTTTATACAAATTACAGATACTGCTTTTAATGATGCCGTGTGTAACCTAGATGGAAAAGCAATTGAACTTGATGAAGAAGCAGTAAGAGGACCTACGTGATTTTTACGTGCATGCAGTCTACATGGAAAATTATTCATTCAAAATATATGATGAGAACAATGGGAGTAATGAGAGATTCTTCTTGTTAATATTTACTGAAGTTTCATATAGTAAGAATAGTATAAAATATTTCCTTTAATAAATAAATTCTTCAAAATAGTTTTCTTATCCACGAGATTATATGTACAACAGATAATGTCATATATCCCTAATATTAAAGCATAAATATCAATTTCAATATAATATATTTCTTCTTAATAGTATATGGAGATTCTTAGAATAATATTCACAATCGATGAAAGATTCATAAAATATTTGCATGAGTAGCATTAACGAGTGAGAGAGAGAGAGAATATCTTATACATAAAATACCTGGAGTTCAGATTATTCTGGAGCTAACTTACGATCTGTTCTGAGAAATATTAGAAACCTTCATAATATTTCGAATAATAAATATTTTTAAACACAGTTCATTCACTTAGAATAGTTACAAGATCAGATAAAATATTCACTTCTTGACAATATAAAAGTTAGGATAGATAAAATGATTTACTTTTCTGTAAATGACAAATGAATAAATTGGATATATGGAGAGATTAGATCACTTGCAAGATCTATAAAATACGAGATAAATGTGATTAAAGAACTATCTTAAATAATAATTACACTCAAATGGTGTGGCGTTTGAACACATTAAACATCAGATACAGGACATCGACTTTGTTTATCAAAAATAGATTACCGGGTATGCGGGTTACACGTATCCCAAAGAGTCCCCCTAGAACTCTGGAAGCATCTGTGTCCAAAACCTTCCCGACCAGAGCTCGATTTCTCTAAACAGTATCTTACTCTCTTCTAACACTTCAAGACCTTAAGCAATTCTCTCGGGGAGAAGCATACTCTAAGATTTGTTCGCTTGGGATCCCATTTTGTTCCCGTATTGTCTCTAAACTTTTACTGTTGATTATCTTCCTAAAAAAAATATACCGGGTAACAAAATTTAAGACCCTTATGAATATATGTTTTTTGTTTCTCTACACTTGAAGAAATATATAGTATATAGGGTACTCTATTATTAATATTTATAAGTATTATATATATGATTATAAGTGATGTAAATTAGTATTTATTTATATCTTAACTGGAATAATTTTATTTATAGTAATAAATATATATATTAGGATACTATATACTATTGACAGACTAATTCACTAATATATAATTCTAAAGATATTCCGTGCCCTGCCTTTCTCATCTATTATCCCTTTGGGAACACACCTTTCACACTTACATCTTTGTATCTGACATTTTTCTTAAACAAACTTTTTCAATACAAAAACTATTTTCATAAATACTAATAAAGACTACGATTTAATAACTACTATAATACAGAAACAATTTCTTCCTTCTTCCCAAGATCTACGATCGCCATCTTCTTAGCATTTCAGGTACAGGAATCAGGAACGTATGGACATGATACAAAGATCGATTATAACAAAATAATACTTTCAAATATATACATAATATCCACACGAATACCATCAAAACAACTAACATGAAATGTAGACTGCACTGACAGAAAGAAAACCTGAAAGCTATTCTGAAAAAGAAAGATTATTAGGATGGTGAGAACAAGATGGTTGGTTACTGTAGTCTTGAAGAAGACTAGTGCTATGTGCAGGGGGTGTCTTGTTAGAAGACCGGAGCCAGCGCTGACTTTGCTCTCGCGGGCCTTTATAATGTTGATGAGGTATATAACTACTATCAGAATTATTGGAATAGGAACTAGATCTATTAAAACTCGACTGATTTGTGCTTTCGTTTGGGTCTTGGAAACCTGAGAAAGCCGATTGCGGAGTACTGTCTGATAAGAACGTGCGCTCCTGCGGACTGTTTTGTACATTCTGTTGTGGAGGACTGGGATTAGGTGGTACCCTTATTGGATCATGAAAAGACGGATTTGAATAACTAGAACTATTATGCGGTTGCGGAACAGACAGAATTTTATTAAACTTCCTTGTATACCGATGAGGAAAAATGATATTTTCGGACTAATTTTCTTCTGAATCCATTGGAGCTAACTGATTATTTACATCATTTTTATCAATGTCAAAATGAACTTGTTTTGGATTACTATCTTTAGAAGAGAGATTTTGGATTTGGAAAAGGATTTGGATTTAATACAGGTTCAGGAACTACTTTGAAGTTGTCGCTATGTACAGCGATTTCACGAGAACTTTGAAGACATTGTAAAATGAATCCATTTCGACCTAACACACCTGACAATGCGGTACAATTTGCTGACTTCGAGAAAACTCGTAACAGGTAGCGATAGAGTTAAAATTGATTAAAAAAATCATAATAATTGAACGTAAAGTTAAACAAAATTAACTTCTTTAATTATCTCATACACTGAACTAATAAAAAACTTTTTGTTTTCAACTTTTAAATTAAAATATTTTTCTTTGGCCTATTTCCTCCTTACTAAGGTTTGTTTTCTATTAGCTATATCTGTCTTCTAACTCTTCTGGATCGGAACAATTAATTCTTTCGGGATTTGTGAAGAGGAGTGATGTAGTTCTACCTCTAAAATCGTACGGAAGTTATGTTTGTTGTTAGCAAGCTAGGGGAACGTTGCGAGAAATGAAGTGCGGAGAATCAACCTATAGTCTCACTATAAGAGAATTGATCACAACTGTGCGAAAGGGAGGATTAGCCTCAGTATCAACCCTTTCAATTCACGTAATGATTGTAATAGTTCTCAATTTTTGCAAACAGTTTAGCGTTCAAAGGTCAGGGCGTTACTGAATGGGGAGCGAATTGTGATTTCAACCTTATTAATTTTTCATAATTTGCATAATTGCTTGAAGAGGAAACATATTCACCTCCATGATCACTCAGGAGAACGCTGGGTGTATTATGCCTTATAATAACTCTATGCAACAACGCATTAGCGATGTGGACACCGCTGCGAGAGGGAATAGCACATAACTCGATATAGCGAGTGAGGGAGTCCTTAAAAACAAGGATATACTTTGCGCATGACTTCTTACAGACTGGTAGAGGTCCGATTATGTCCGTGTGGACCCTGTTAAAAGGTTGATAAGGAATGAGATATTTGAAGATGGGTGCTCTCTTCGGGATATTGCCTTTTACTTTAAGACACGAAGGACTCCTAACAAAATTTTACCATCAACCCAGTTGCTCTTTTACAGTGTCATCCTTTTCTTCATCCACATGCAAGATGGGACCTGAAGCTAAATACAATAGATTATTGATATTTAAAACCTGTATAAATTTAAACGAAGAAATCCAGGATTTTAGAATCAAATACTGCATCTAATCTCTTTTGTCAACAGTAGTCAAATTTTTGCTAAAGAACATAGGCGAAAACTAACGTTACTACCGTTATTCTTGATGAAATTTATGATTTGAGAAAGCCTCGGGCATTTCCCTTGTTCAGTTTTTATAACATCTGAAGTAAGATTAAACAATTTTCTTGTTACAAGAGAGATTTTATTTTCATTCTATATAGATAAGAAACTAACTGGAGCGATGAAGTGGATGACCGAGAGAGAAAGTCTGGACACAATGATTTTTTTTTCTGCCCTCTATATACAGATTTTTACCGGATCAATAATTGATTCCTTTCATAGTTTTACCCATGGGAAGCTTAGTAGTTAAATAAAATTCATTTAATTTTAAAATATCGTAACTCAGTACAGAGTATTAGTTATTAGATTTTTAATTTTATAATACCAACAAACCTAATGTTACGTAGAAACTTCGACAAACGCTAGACCCAAGTGAAGGCTAACTAGCTTCCTTTTCAATTGAAAATAGTTCTTTTCTGTACTGCTTTAACTATTACCTTACAGCTACGAACGCGAAACCGATACAGGAAATCGGTCATGTACCAGTATTATTGATCATCCGTTGACGAAGCCAAAACTGCCTATACCTAATCCGATAACTACTATAGGCGTTGTAGATTTGATTTCCCTTATTAAAATTCATGGAAAATTGAAGTAACGTTCTACTATATTAAGTTTTTGCTTAAGTGTATGAAAGCTTTTTGCTGTTCATTATAAAATAATACATTAGCCGCCAGCAAAAAAACAATAAACACTTAACATTCTTTTTAACGAAAAGGAGGATGTGAATGGGCTGTGCCCCACGGTGGAAAAAGTAGGATTAATTTCGATAAAACGGACAGTAAACTTCCAATAAAGAGCCGCGACAGAAGTACGTTCTGTGGGACCAGGAAAAGATTTGAGTCCTGAACGTTTACAGGGGATTATTGTGCATGCTAAATGCCTTTCGAAAACTTATAAAGAGGAAAACCCTAAATAAAACCAAGCGCACGCCTTGCAAAGGTATAACATATGTTGCATGGCTAAACTCATTTCGCTCTTTTTAAAAGTCTTTAAAAAAACTAATTAAGACTTTATAATGTGTTCGATATCCTTTTTCGAATATAATAATACGTCTAAAGGCCACATAAATTAAGGGGTGAATGCTAAAAGATGAGCAGAGAGAGCGATTATCCTCCCATTATTTTATACAGAAAGGTCACTAGAAGAATTTTTAACAACCTTCAGCGGACTAATTTTATACTGATAGATGCCCCTCTATGCAAGCGAAACGATAGGTTAAGGCCTAGCTTTTCAGCAGCAACTCCTACACTATAAGGATTTGAATAATACTATACTTGAAAACACACTTGAATTTCCGCACTTGGAAATCGTCTCTTTGAGCATTCATTAGGCACACGGTTGTTTGTAAAAGGAACACCCACATATACTTTATTTAACCTAGTCGAAAGTAAATATCTTTTGGTTTGGACTTCCCTTTACGGAATGGCTAGAGAGGATTTGAAATGAGGAGAGTCAAGAAATTCGTCGTTTACTTTAATAATGCAATCTCCGTCTTATCCATCCAGTATTTTATCATCAAGAACATGAAACTTTGCGCGAAATGGTGTTGGAAGTAAGGTGATATAGCGAGACAATTTGGCGAATAGGGCGTTACAATTCTAGCTTTAAATTCGCCGATGGGACAAAGATCTACTTTGTCATCTCCTAATGCTATAACTTCTTTGTTAGCTATTAGAAAAACTAGGATTTGCTCCATTTTCGAAGCGTCTTTTGGAGTACACAAAACTAATTTATAATCTTGCAACTCTTTTATCTCCGAACTTGGACAATAAAAATCTCTTGATCAAACATTGCGTTAGAGTTCAGCGTCAGAAAAAGTCTTGAGGACGAATCTATTCCTTTTACATTGGACAAGAAAACTTTCGGGAGAGCCGGAGAGTAATCTTGCATTGAGAAATGACAGTATTTTTGTCAATTGTGATAGTCAGGATGGGTAAATTTATGCAACTGTTATAAGCGATCAGTTACCATCCTTTCACAGGTACTAAATTTAGAAACATTAGAAATTTTAATTGCTATATTTTTGAGATTGCGAATTTTTGGTTCTGTACCGTCGGATAACAGATAAAGCATATTTTCAAGTCTTGGGTGCTTACGGGGGACCGTTCCCGAATTCCGATGCTGGGAATTTCATTCCACGGATGACCGCGCATAACGCTGGATACCGCTTCAAAATTTACCTGTAATTTGACATGGCTAGATTCATAATTTGATCATACATATAAATCGACGCAGTCAGCTTCATGAACGAAGGATTCACTGTCTCCAAAATTGAGATGATGTTAAATCAGAAAAAAAGAACAGAATTGATTTTGGGAATCACATTCATTATATGCGAATATGATTTGATCATCAAGACTCGGGATCGATGTAACTGGTCTTTGGGATCATGTAACAGAGTGATTCAAAAAACAGTAGAGGAATTAGGTAAACCAGTATGGTCAGACCATTTGATAAAATTTCATTCTTCTCAAGTCGAGACCTGGTCGGGAAGAGAAGAAAGAATATCTGTGCCTAAAAGCATATTTCCACTGAAAGAACATTTATAATCAACAACTATTAAATGAATATTGAACAACTGTTTATTCAACAACAACTGAAGTTTCACCCTTCCGAGATTGGGTATGACATTTCCCGAAATCGACTTTAAAACAATATTATTTTCTTGTAATTTAAGAGGATATAATTTCCATAATCTTTCAAACACTTGGTAGCGTATTAAACTGACGCCGCTCCCAATGTCTAAATAACTGACAATTTCATAAATAAACTCATATTCAACTGTCAAATCTATCTTCAGATAATAACTCTTCCCGATGATTGGACTTTCATCTATCTTATTTACACTCGTAAGAGAAGGATTAGGATTGACAATATTTACAATATTTGCCTCTAAAGTGGACATCACAACATTCTGAGGCCTAGAAATTGTGGTCCTTTTCAAAAATTTGCACTATTAAAAGAAGAAAAACGAACCGGATTTTGATAAAAATGCGGCGGATTGCGGGATTTTGCATAGCGATTTTTGGATAAAATAGGCAGTAAATGCGGATTATGGGATTGAAATTTGTGCCTATTTGAATTATATTTCTCAGATATTTGATAAAAACTTGTGTCTGAACCATAATTAGGGTCCAACAAACTTACCTGGGATTCAAGATTCTCGTCCGAATATTGGAACGAGTGGAGAGACGTGTTACTACTCATTCTGTTTTCAGAGTTTTGCATAGCGGTTTTGCATTGACTTGATGGAATATTTCGCACCTTATTAGAATAATTGACACCTTTAGTATATGACTTTGTCATATTTTGGCAATGATTCACTTGATAGTGTCTTTTAGAATTACTATGAACACTGTCAAAATGCGGATTTGACACTTTTTGGACGGACTGATTTTGACCAAAACTTGCCTGATTATGATGAACACGGGATTGTTTTTGAGCATGATTTTTATGATTAGACTGATAAATAACCCTTACACGGTCTAAACCTTCTGGGAAGAATGGTTGCCATGAAGTACCTCGACAATTATTTTGCGACCCTCGTGTGTGCGAGTGGTGACACAAAGAGCAATGAGGACGAAAAATACACGAAGAAGAACCGTGCCCATGATTTTCACATCGAATACAGAATAGAGCCTTTCGTACATTCGGATTTTTAGAGATAGGATTTTGAACATTGGAAGAATGATTTGAAGAAAAATTGGGCTTACTTTTTGCAGTATGTGGAACTGTACTTTTTTCTGTTTGCGTTAAGTACACAGGACTGGATTGATTTGAACTTGACGTTCTATTAAAAGATGAGGCAATTTTGCCGTTATTCAAAACATGTGATTTCTTTAAATAGGACTGTACCTGTTTAGGAATTGAATTATTAATATTGAACTCCTCATGAATTATTCTTTGAAACTGAGGTTTCGCATTGGCATATAAATTAGAGAATAAGAGAAGACGACGTTGCTCGTCGGAGAATTTTATATCATGGATGAGAGATGCTGAATCTATAAATGCTTGCAAAGCTTTCTGAGCTTCTGTCAAGAACTCCGGAAGAGAGTGGTTGAGACTCCACTTGATATTAACGAAATCATTAAATGCTTCAAAAGAAGATTTTGAAACAAGAGGATTGAGACAGAGGGACAGGTCTGTCTTGAACTCTTCCCAGCTACTGGCTCGATTTAATTCTGGGGTCGATTGCACAAGATAAGCTACATTCCCCTCCTTCTGACTAACGAATCTGGTGTATGCGCGCAATTTCTCGACATCTGAGATGATCCCCTCATCCTCGAAATACAGATCAATAGAGTTAAACCAACTGCCGAGCTCAGGGCCCCTCCAAACGTTATCTACGAACCCTATTAACAGAGGAATATTCGGCTTTGTATGCGTCAATCTATCTATATTCAAAGTGGGACGCGACATGGCTTCAAAATTATTAACAGAAGAAGACAAAAGAATATTTTGGCCAGAGGTTTCGGAACCTAAGTTTTGCTCTTCAGCAGGAGGATTATTGATAGGATTATTAGCGGGGATATCGCTATTCGCTATGTCATCAGAAGACATGTATAAAAATTGATGAAGCAGAATGGAAAAAATTTATGCAGAAATGTAAAATAATATATGGAAAAATAAATAAACTATTTTATCAAAGACGGAACTTACACAGTTGATACCTTTCCTGGTAGATGTCTTGATATCATTCGTGGGATATTCATATATATTTTACTCATATTAAAACGAAGGACATTAGCCTCCAATATAATAGAAAAATATGCGATCATAAAAAAAAAATATAAATGAATAATTTTAAATAAAAATAATATATCATAGTTAAAGAAATATTAATAATAATATATTTAAATAAAGAACCAAAAATTTCCTGTTACTGCTACACTCCTATTTGGGTGAGCAGGATCCTTGTTACGTTCCTTTTTGAGTTTAGAGAAATGCTAGACGAGAGATGGATGGATTGTGTCTTGCGACGAAGGAGTAAATTCTTTCTTGTCAGAAATACCTAAAAACACAAAATCCATTAATATGGCATAGAAATTATATTACAAAAAAAAAAAAAAGATACATATATATACTATTATATAAATATTGATATATATATATATATATATATATATAACTATATATATATTATATAATCTATTATATTATATTTATATATATATATATATATATATATATTTATAGTATATATAATTGAGACATTTGTGTTCTCCCCTCCCGATTGAATGGGGAGCATATAAGACAGATACTTTTAAGAAAGTCAGCTATACACTCAATCATTCACTTACGTAGCTCACTAACATACAACAAACACGCTTTTAAGGCGGTGCTTAATCAATTTCTTTTTTTATTGAGTTATATTAGAACCCACACTTGTCACAGGTTTTAATTTTCACAGTCAGAGAAAGAAAAAAGAAAAAAGGAATTTTTACTGCGGAAAATACTAATACTATAATCAAATTTGCCAACCAATGCGATCTCGTCAATAAATTGCCAAAAAATGGATAAACGCATTTCGGTGGAACTGCCCAAAACATTCACTTTTGAACCATCCAGGAATGCTGCTGGGTTTGCTTAATTGCAAACAGTACAGGTGTAACGAGCTCCTCATAAATATATCTATTACTTCTCTCCAGTAATTGACAATGTGATGCGATATATGATATATATATATATATATATATATATATATATATTAGTATTATACTATATATATATATATATATATATATATATTAGTATATATATATATAAGTATATTATAGTAATATAATATATATATATATAGTATATTATATAGTAATTTAATAATATATATAAGATATATAGAAATTCAATAATAATTTACGCTATTAATGCAAACGAATAAAATAGCTATGTAAATAAACAAATAAATAAATAATCTACTATACGCAAGAATGGAGATTTACTGTTATATAAAAATTCTTAAAAGCGGTAGTGAAACCAGAAATAACTGGATTCTTGCTCTCAATGAACCCGAGATTGTGAGCGAAAGACTAGCCTCAAAGCGGCCTATTTTTCATATACTAAATAGAGAGAATAAATATTCTATTATAATATTACAAAATTGCTCTATACAATGATAAATTTTACTGAAAAAGTATCTACATATATTTATGAATATATATAAATATGACTGTAATAGTATTTTTATTTTTAAAATGAAAATTGAAATATTCAGCCAACAAAATTAATACAGAATAAGAGATTCTGATTTTCAGAATGAGCGAGGCTACTTGGTGAAAAATACTGACGTCATCAGCGATGATGGTGCCTAAGCCAATCGTAATCAAGCAAATACTTCTATATAATATCTCAAATGAAATGACTTTTAACATCAAATAAATAATGCCTATTATAATAATAATGGAGAAAAATATAATTTATAATATAAATTATTTACTAAAGACAAGAACAAAATATATTACACTTACAGACCTTTTTGTATTACCAAAATACCTGACGTAAAATTTTACATACGATTCTCAAAAATACGCCTAAAAAATTTTCATCAGAAAAGAAAAATGGACGCTCTGGGATGAAGGATGGAGACGAAATTCTTGGAGATGATGAATCTTGTAGCCTTCAATGGGAGTCGAACATATTGTAGAAATTCCAAACGGGCGCCATTCGATCTTGATCGAAGAGAATAATTTCAGTAGAACTGCCACGTTTTATCAATAAAATAATATATCATACAATATAGCCTACAGAATTTTCTGAAGCTATTTATCCAAAATTTTCTGAAATCTCGATCAACAAAGTGTCCTCAAATCACGTTCGCCAAAAAGTCCTGTCACGGTCGCCAAAATTCTTTACCTGTTTCTTTATACAAATTACAGATACTGCTTTTAATGATGCCGTGTGTAACCTAGATGGAAAAGCAATTGAACTTGATGAAGAAGCAGTAAGAGGACCTACGTGATTTTTACGTGCATGCAGTCTACATGGAAAATTATTCATTCAAAATATATAATGAGAACAATGGGAGTAATGAGAGATTCTTCTTGTTAATATTTACTGAAGTTTCATATAGTAAGAATAGTATAAAATATTTCCTTTAATAAATAAATTCTTCAAAATAGTTTTCTTATCCACGAGATTATATGTACAACAGATAATGTCATATATCCTTAATATTAAAGCATAAATATCAATTTCAATATAATATATTTCTTCTTAATAGTATATGGAGATTCTTAGAATAATATTCACAATCGATAAAAGATTCATAAAATATTTGCATGAGTAGCATTAACGAGTGAGAGAGAGAGAGAATATCTTATACATAAAATACCTGGAGTTCAGATTATTCTGGAGCTAACTTACGATCTGTTCTGAGAAATATTAGAAACCTTCATAATATTTCGAATAATAAATATTTTTAAACACAGTTCATTCACTTAGAATAGTTACAAGATCAGATAAAATATTCACTTCTTGACAATATAAAAGTTAGGATAGATAAAATGATTTACTTTTCTGTAAATGACAAATGAATAAATTGGATATATGGAGAGATTAGATCACTTGCAAGATCTATAAAATACGAGATAAATGTGATTAAAGAACTTCTTAAATATAACACAATGTGGCTTGAACACATTAAAAGATAAAACGTTACTTTGTTTACAAAAAATATCACCACACAAAGAGTCACTAAACTCTGGAGCATCTGTGTCCAACCTTCCGACAGAGCTCGATTTTTAACAGATCTTACTCTCTCTACACTCAGCTAAGAACTCTCGAGACAATCTAAATTTCGTTCGCTTGGGACTCACATTTTGTTCCCCGTATTGTCTCTACTTTACACTTTGATATCTTCTAAAAATATACGATACTAAAATATTAAGATTTATAATATATGTTTTTGTTTTCTACAACTTGAAGACACATATATATATATATATATATATATATATATATATATATATATATATATATATATATATATATATATATATATATTATTTATATAAATATTATTTATATATATATATTATATATATATATATATATATATATGTATAATATATATATATATATTATAATATAATATAATATATATATATATATATATATATATATATATATATTCGGGAAATATATAAAACGGTATATATATATATATATATATATATATATATATATATATATATATATATAATATATATTATATATATATATATATATATTATTATATATTCTATATATATATATATAATAATATTGTAGTAAAAAATCTTTTTACTCCAAATATTGTTTCTTTATAGTTCCAGAATCTCTAAATTATGATTGATTCATATCTCCATCAATGTTTGTGTTATCAAGGAAGTTTTTTACTAAGTAGGTTGTCTATTCCTTTTGAGTGAGATGAAGTTTATGTTTTAAAATATATGGCAGCGTATGTAAGTATTCTGTTTATTCTTTTTATTATTATAGCTGTCTCTTAATCAATCTCACCACGATTCCGCGATTTCTAAGGAAACAAATATCGATCACTCTATATATCTAAAGAAATACCTCTGGAAAGTGTCTGGAGGTAAGCATTAATTATGTGTGGATTTAGGTTATAAGTTTTGACGCTATATGATAATGTTAATAAGGCAAATTATATTAAATAAATTACATAAAATACAAATTGAAAAGTAAAAGAAGTTTATTATTTCTTTTTAGGCTGGGGGTAC
>JABUQX010093042.1:27500-37500 GCA_015478945.1 Trachelipus rathkii
TAACATAACTAAAAGTTTCAAAAACAAAAATTAAAACGAATAACTTTATCTTTTATAAGGATTATAATTCTTCAAATATTTTAAAACCATAATAGTTAAAACAATGGAATCAAGAGAGCACTAAATTTTTACAAACACACTTAATTGAAAAATAACTAAACAGATTAGAACATTAATCAACCATTGGAGCTTCCGGTATAAACACAACCTATCACATCACAGACTAACACAGAATATATATTATATCTATATATATATATATTATATATATATATATATATATATATATATTATATATATATATATATATATATATATATTATAAATATATATATATATATATTTATATATATATATAAAAAAACTTAATTTTAACGTTCTTAATCCCCTTCTCAGAGGGTAACACAGAGAGGACTACAGGAAATCAAACTTTAAGGCTGGCTATCCCAAGCCTGTCACCACCAAGTGTTCTAACAAAAAAAACCTTCAGAATACAAACAACGATAGAATGTGGAGCACAATAAAAATCCTGAAAAATGCAAAAAAAAAAAAAAAAAAAAAAAAAAAAAAAAAAAAAAAAAAAATAACAATCTCCCACACATGAATCCATAAAAAATCCAAACTCTCAACTTCCACAAACAACAAAACAACACGCAAATCTCCTCGCTACACATTTTGCAAAACAAAGTTATGAAACCTACCCACCCACAAAACAGAAAAATAATCAAATCTCTTAAGAAAATAAAAAGTAATCACGACCAAACAATAAGAATAACACCAAATGACATAAAAAACACCATAAAAACTCGCAAAAACTCACCATTAACCAGACCTGATAACATCTCAAATATACATCTTAAACACTTAGGTAACACTGCACTAACCCATTTAACACACATTTACAACTGCTCGATTAAACAATTTTATTCCATACATCTGGAAAAGAGTAATCATCATGCCAAAACTAAAACCAGGAAAAGACCCCTCAAACCCCTCCTCCTATCATCCAATTTCACTGCTATCTACACTATGTAAACTCCCAGAAAAGCTCATACTAAACATAATAAAACCACACATCCCCAAACAAACGTTTCAACACTGTTTCAAGAAAAATCACTCAACAACAACTGTTCTCACAAACACCATTCAACCCATAATAAATAGCTTAAATCTCAGGCCCCCACACAAAACACTACTTATAGCAATCGCCATAACAAAGCCTTTGATACAGTCCCAAGACACAATCTAATCAACAAAATAGTACAATCAACCATCCCCACTAATTTAAAGAAATGGTTACCCAACTTTTTATCAGGGAGAACAGTCCAAATACAGATCAACAACAAGAAATCACGTACTGTAAATATTAAAAATGCCGTACCTCAAGGAGCAATACTATCCCCTACCTTATTCAACTAATTCACAGACGACCTAACAAAACCGCAAACACACCACACAAATATAACAACCTACCCAGATGACATCACCATAACCACCACACACCAGAACCTAAACACAACAATTCTTCTGACTCAATGATACATCAACCAAATTCAAACTTGGCTAACTGACAGCGGAATGTCTGCATCACCTAACAGATCATCTATCACTCTAACTTGCCACTACTAACCCCTAAATCTTCTTAAACAACATAGCTATCCCAATAAACAAAACACCCAAACTCTTGAACACTGGACAAACACCTAACCTTCACAAACACATTGAAAACAAATAAGCATCACAGCAAATAAGGATAACTATAACATACTAAGAACCATAGCTAGCACAGACATTAATAACAAAAAACAAATATCCATCACCATCTACAAACAATACATCCGTCCAAACTAAATTACGCGACACCTATTTGGCACCCATTATTAACCAAGGGAAACACGAGAAAGCTTCAAACTACCCAAAACATGGCACTCAGAATTATAACAGGTTGCAATACTACAACTCGCAAACAAATTACATGATAGAAACAATAATATTACCTATGATATAACTTTAGAATGATATGGGGAGGGGGAAAGACACAGTTCTATGCTAAAATACAAACACCTCAACACCATGCTACACTGCCTTTCCCAACCCTACTAACCACAGGTTAAACCAACCTCCATCTTCCCAGCCTTATTATACAAACAAATCCTAAACTACATCGGCCTCCACAGGGCAAACAGCCTCTGATACAAACAAATACACACACCACACACTGAAATTACATAAGAACCGACAACCAAACATATACTAAATGAACATTTCGGCCCCATAATTGCATCTGAATTCGACTCTCTTCTTGTAACAGTCCAATCATCTTTGGACAAACTAAGATGTGGCCACCCAAAATCTGCAATTTTACAAATAAAGGTTTAAACTTAACCAGACCACATCAAATATATCTGCCACAAAATGCACGCAGGCAACAGAGACTGTGTCTCACTTCCTCTTAGAGTGTCCAGCTGACCATCGTCCCAGAGCAATCTGGACATCACATATTTAAAGCGATCTTCGGGTATCTTAGCGGGAGGTGTGGCCACTACAGAAGGGAGGTGGCAGGGGGGGGCAAGAAAGTAAAATATAAATATAATAATTATTATATATATATATATATATTTATATTGATATATATATATATATATATTTATATTATATATATATATATATTATATATATATTCTTTCCTTTCTTTCTTTCTTCCACCTTTCTCTTTGCCCCAAGATTGGGGGTAAAGGTGCTGTACAAGCATCGGAAAGAAAAGCAGTAGGAGAACATGACAACTCGAAAGAAAGCCCAGCCTTACGCCCCTCTGAAAGCCATTAATTAGTGAGAGCTCGTCACAGACTGAAAATCCACCCTAGAGCATCATGGGACCGCGACGGACCCTCACTATGGTAAATCGTCAATGTAGGGTTCATCCCCTGGCCCAGGTGGGCCACAACCATGCCCCCATACAAACCCCGCCATTCTCTCCTATCATGCACCTTTATTCTCGCCTCTGCCAAACTCCATTTCTCTCCCTTCCGACATTCGTTCACCGACTCAATCCACTTTCTCTTCGGTCTCCCCAGCCGGTCGGTTTTCAACAACACAGTCACCACTATACATCCGCTTAACCAACCTACTATCATTCATACTCCTTTCCACTGACCAAACCATCTCAACTACTTTCATTTATTCTCTCTCATTTACCCCTTTCTTTCACACCACATCACTCTCTAATAACGTTCATTCCTCATTTTCGTTGGTACTTTCTACACCTAGCACACCCCTAAGATTGTCCATCTGAACACAATTGAACTTTAGATCTATACTTCTTATTTCATGACCATAGTCTCACTACCATACAATAACACAGTAACAACATACCCTCATGTAAGACCCTAGAGCACTAAAGACTAGTCCTTTTACATTCACCAACGATTTAATTGCACCAGCCACCTTCCTGCATTCACAACTTTCCTACTACACTCTGCAATCGTCCGTTCCTTCTCATCCAACTATACCCTAAATATTTAAACTTAGAACTTGTTCTAAGCCTGCTCACCATCTAACATAACTTCACCCTGAGGAGTGTCCTCACTCACAACATAACTTTACTCTTATCTACGTTACTTTCAAGCCCCTCTTTTCACACACCCTGCCAAATCTCTCTATCAATCCTCTTCAAACTCTCTTGCAACCACACAGAACCAAATATACCGTATATATATATATATATATATTATATATTATATATATATATATATTTATATATACTATATATAATATATATATATATATATATATATATATATATATATATACTCTTAAAAGTTTTTGTAGTAAACAGAGCAGTTCTATTGAAAAAACTTAGTCATTGCAGAAAGATGAAGCGATCAGTCCGCAGTGACGGTCCATAACAATCGGTTGCATGCTGTAGCGGTCAGCTTTCTTTTTAGAAACACGCGACACTCTAAGGCGCGGGTCACTGGACGGCCCACGAGGGGGCGCCTTATAGCCCGGCAGAAGAGGAAGGTCATGGAGAATTGACACTGGAGGTTTACCCTGAGATAGAGAACGGTCGCTCCCTCCCACTGCGGGAGAGAACGGGCCTAACCATCCTACACATCAGAGAGTCTCGAGCTTAACGCCGAAGGTGTATACACCAGCGCCAGGGGCAGAGAAGTTTGACTCTCAATGGGGAAGACAGGGGAACCCCAAATATCGTCTAGGATGGGCATGGAAGTCACAGGTGTATAACACCGCTGAGACTCGTCTTGGATTGAGGAGGAGTATCAACAGGGATGGCAAGAGGAAGAACCATACAAGGATTGGTGGAAGCCCGAAGCACATCCCTACAAAGTTTAGCGTCCTGCGGGGTCTGCTCTGAGAAGGACAACAGAGCTGAAGCAGAAGAGGATACTGTGGTATCCCCCCGAACAAGTGACGGAGTTGGTCTCATTGTGAAGGAGTACATGAGACGCAGTGGGCAAACCCATACCCCCTGTCCTAGGGAGTGGAACCTGGATCCCAAGTTGGGAACTTCAGAAGATGTAGAGTCGGTGGTAACGTTCATTGGGATATCATAAAATGACTCAGAGTTGCTTGAATAAGGAACCGGAGGGTCGCATGCAGAAGTGGGGCACGGTAAATCATCGGGGATAGCTGAGATACACGGATTGCTATCCACAACACCATGGGGTTTTGAGCGACGACCACGTTTGGGCAAAACACTGGGAGACCCAGTCAGATGGGCAGGTGTGGATTTTAAAAAATCCGTCACCCGATAGTGAAAAGAATTGTGGAGCCTCGCATACTAGGAAAAGAATGTCCTAGCGGTTTCCCAGGGGACAATGGTGCCGAACGTTTACATGAAAATTTGTAAAAGGAGAGTCATCATCGAGTAGTAACGCAGGGAATACTTCCAAATCAGAGGAATAATCAGAAATTGATGGAGAGCATGCAACCCTGGGTGGGGTATGAACTTCAGCCGAACTCACACCCTAAGAAGTAGATGTATGGACTGGGGATTTTTGATGAGTGACAGTACGGATTATGTCGGGAGAATGTGGGTTGCAGTTCGATTGCTGAGTAGAAATGTTTATTCCAGCAGTAGTTACGGTACCCGATCTGGAGTGCTACGAATTTCGTAGAAGCGCACGAGAGCGATGGGAAGGTTGGGTGGTAGATACCGGCGTAGTCGCAGCAGCAGCAAAGAAGAGGAGTAGGTCGGAAAATTTCTCGCTAGCGCGACGAGAGGCCTCACGGCGGTCGAGTATATGAATTGTGCACTGCTCAAGGATCTCCTTTCCAAAAGAAAAGAGGAACAGTACATAGATGACGCCTGATGCGAACCCTTTAAATTCGAGCAGCAAAGCGAGTTCTCACACAATATGTGGAGAGTGTCACCACACCTCTGACAGATGAACTGGGGAGATCTGAAATATTTTTGAGGATGACCAAATTTGTGGCATTTGAAACATCTCGGGTGCGGGATGTATGGCCGAACCAAGTGGATGGTGAAACCAATCTTCACCCTTTTCGGATTAAAAGGAATAATAATAATAATAATAATAATAATAATAATAATAATAATAATAATAATAATAATAATAATAATAATAATAATAATAATAATAATAATAATATAATAATAATAATAATAATAATAATAATAATAATAATAATAATAGTTTTCTGTTCTCTTAATATGTTTCTAACTTTGAGTAAAAAAAATAAAAGAATCAACATACATCTACATATTTAGAACTTGACTTCTCCGCAATCATTGGATTGTCAGATTTTATGATTTCCATGTTGACAAGCCCTTCATTAACCCAAATTTTAACATTTGATTCCTCCATTTTCCGACTTCCATTGAATACCCGTTTTTGGCTCTATTCTTTCATTTTTTAAATTTTCTGCTAAAGCAAGCATGTTCTCAGATAAGTAGCATCGCTATACTTATCTGAAATTAGAAATGAAAAAAGATATAAAAGTAGCCTAAAGGAGAACGTGAATTACACACCAAACACATCCAACCAAGTTGAGCCAAAGAACCATGAAAAAAGACAAAAAAAAAAAAAAAAAAAAAAAAAAAAAAAAAAAAAAAAAAAAAAAAAAAAAAAACTCTTTCCAGTTAAAGGAAGTATATCGAGATGATTTTGGAGCATGAGTCTGGATTGGACTAATACTTAAAAACAATCATTTTATTGAAAGATGAATGATGAATACAAATAAAATGTATGGATGATTATCATCAAATTTTCTTAAAATTAACAAAATACGAATATCCTCCGCAATATTTAAAACATTTAAATAATTAAAAGTGGATTTTTAAACAGTTCATTAAAACCCAGTGTTTTAGAATCATGTGATGTCAATGTTTGAAACTTAATTCAGTAATTGCAAATTCCTTAAATTTAGGCTATTTCATCAACGAAAGAAATTGGGTTTGTTTTGTTTTACAGTATTTTCATTATTATTATTATTATTATTATTATTATTATTATTATTATTATTATTATTATTATTATTATTATTATTATTATTATTATTATTATTATTATTGATTAAATTGCTTAAATTGGCTATTTTCCGGTGAAGGAGTTCATGTGTATTGAAGAGGAGTTCAAAGGAAAGAAATCGTATAAGATAAAATTACATTTTCAAACAATTAGAGATTGTTATGAACTAGTAGAGTAGTGTAAAGGTATCTTTGTAAAATTAAAATATTAATATATTTTATTTAAAGTATGTATATTTCTCTTTTTAAGGGATTTGTTATTAGAGTGCCCACGGCCTTATCATCATTTTATGACATATTTTAATTTAAAACTAAATATTAAGTTTATATAAAAGCCTATTATAAAATTTATCTATGACAATAAAAATCGTAACACCAAGTCAAGAACAACTTCACAGAAAGTGAATGTGGCTGTGTGGATAATAGTCCATTTGAACTATAAATGTTGTGTTATTTATGGCCATATTTAAGACTGATTGTTTAGTAAAATAGACTATTCCTTTCTTGATGACTTTCCACCAAACAAGGTATATAATATTTACATTATTAAACTCTATTTCTAATATTTAGGGTAATTAGGTTAAACTATCATCTTAGATATTTAGATAATAATTCAATTAATTATTATACAATTTTAAATAGTAGAATAAGACTAATATTAAATTTTCTCTGCAATATTTTGCAACTGCTTCTTTAAACCATCTGATTGAGCCCTCAGAATGCTTGCGAGGGCGACTGCCTTTTGAATTAATATAGAAAAAAATCTTTTGGTCATAAAAAAATAGGTAGAAAAGATGGGTGTGAAAAAGGGAGGCAGGGTCACTTGAAATAATATATAGATATATTAAATTTTATCTTTTAAGAAACTTTTTGAAGAATAATCGAGAAATAGCATTTTTTTTTTTTTTTTAAGGGTTACCACCTCTCATAGGCAGAACCCTTTACAAGGAGGTGGAAACCGACAATGAAAATATATTTAAAAAATTAAAAGGCTTTCCTGAACGTAATGTAAATCTCTCTATCAGATGTTGAGCGCAGATGGAGGTTCTTAAAATTAGGGAAGAATAAAATGCAGCAAGGATAAAACTGATAATGGGAGGGAAAATTCCACAAACGAGGAGGTACTTGGAATAAGGAGGTACCTGCAATGGTGAGTATGAATTTTCAATGCTCACCACAATATTTATGCGCAAACAAAGCACCTTGTGCTACGAGGGCATCGCAGTGGTGGTGGTAAGCGAGTGGACACTACTCAACACCACTGCTATTGTAGTACCTATAGTAAAGAGAGTGCAATGCCAGAGTGCCAGTGCAATGGGAATGCTGAGGAAGATAAGGATGTTTATAAAACTGTTTTGCGCAAATGGACAGTAAGGAGAAATCTTAGGTATCTCAAAAAATCGATGTTGGAGCAAAATGGTATTGGTGTTGTAAAAAGCCGGAAATAACTTGTGCACACATATGTATTCCTTCCGAAAGAGAGGAGTGGCACCAAATTAGATTCAACTTCAAGGCTCACAAAGGAGGAAGTCGAAATGGGTCCAGCGGATATAAAATCGCCTCGTTTTTGATAGGATCTAAACAGGTGTAGTAGAGTGAGGAGTGCCTGAACCATATACTCTGTACTATATGTCCAAGCTTTGAATCAGACTTGCGATGTGTGAGATGCAAAAGGGAACTTGCTGTCAACACCCCAAGATTTTGAGGAGAGATGACATAATAGGTTAGGTTAAGTACAAGATGACAAGTAAATTTCAGGAGTTTAAATGTGCGGTGCGTTGTGAGGGTTGCCAAGCCCACCTGGGATGGCTTTTTGGTAACCAAAAACCGCCACTTTGTCATTAAGCAGTGTTTTTCCTTCCTCATCACCTCTAATAAATAAAGTTTTAAATACAGAAATTAACATCAATGATAAGAAATGATAATAGCAAACTTCCTATCTGATTGCACAGCTACTGTAGTTATACAAGGGCGCCACACCTCTCATACCTACAGATTATATAATGGCATCCCCCAGGGCACCATAAAAGGGTGCCATACCTCTCATACCTACAGTACAGATTATATAATGGTATCCCCAGGGCACCATACAAGGGCGCCACACCTCTCATACCTACAGATTATATAATGGCATAATGAAGTCCCCAGGGCACCATCCTATCACAAATTCTTTAATCTATTTATGCACTGATTCTAACAGCAAACAATACATCCCCCTAATAATAAAATAATAGTTATTCAGATGATCCAACCAATTTACAGTATACAAGCCCAAAGGTCCCTCTATAAAAACAAAGTCAAACAAAGAACTACAGCAATGCATAAAATCAATCGGAAGCAAATGGGCTGGTCAACACAATGACAGCCTTCCCTAAAAACCAAAAAACAATACAACAGTTTTCTGTCAACACAGAATCCCCCTCATTAAACGTATCCCCACCACCTTCCTTACTTTCCGAGAAATACACACATGAACATTCACTCCCCACACATAATCAATGATTACCCCAGAGTCACACATAAATTTGATAGCGTTGAAAAAACCACTAATTGGAGCAACCATTTGGCCAACACAAAGAGAGTCCCTCTTGTAATAGCGCAGAAGGGCTTCACCCCTAGATTTTTTTATAAAATAAAACAGAATTTATTACTCTAAAAAAATAATAGATGAAGAACAAAACCAAAAATGATTTCAAGTCTTAAGGGAAAAAAAGTTTACTAGCCCTCTCAAAGTTTAAAAATTTCCCATATTAGGTTTTCTTTATAAAAAAAAATACAGGCCTCTGCGGGCGTCGTTTTAGGCATCCTAGTTTCAGGTTATGAATAAGAATTTGTTAAAAGTATACACAGATTTAACTCTGTGTATACTTTAATCAAAACATACATAACCTGAAATAGAGGGCCTAAAAGGAGACCTAACCTGAGAAGAGATAAAAATGAAGAGTCTAATGGGAACTTCAACAACTTTGAGAGGCTGTAACTTTTTTTCCTAAAGACGTCGTAATTTTTTTTTTAATTCTTCATTATTATTTTTTTTACAGTATATCCTGTGATTTTTATAAAAATCAGGGGTGAAGCCCTTCTGCGCTACTATTACTGTCCCTCTCAATAGTATATAAATAGACAATACATCCACCCAATCTTAAACTATGCATCGCCTGCTTAGGCTCCCACGATATCACAATCCAACATTCAAAAACTAGAGGCCATCGAAAACAAAGCTCTCAGAATAATAACAAGCTGCCTCCCTTTTACACCCATCCACCACTTACAAACCGCAAAATGAAAAATCCTTTCTTAGTAGAGACCCATCTTTGCATCGATAGGCTGCTGCCCAACTTTTAAAAAGCCAAATCAAACTTTCAACAGACCACCCCTTACACCAAACATTACAACCCCCCCCTGTGCCAACAAGGAAAGAACTTACACCAAACATTACAACAACCCCCTGTGCCAACAAGGAAAGAACTTAACATTTACAATACTCCC
>JABUQX010093042.1:42500-46244 GCA_015478945.1 Trachelipus rathkii
AACTGGTCTTCCCCTATAGCTATTACGTACTTTTTAATATATTTCTCTATATTCTCTTTATAATTCCAATAGAGTAAGGATAAGAAGTTTTGGTAATTGTGGAGTATTAACTGCACTTGGGGTTCACGTAAATACTCTATTTAAAAACTATAATTTAATTTACAAAAATGCTTTTAAAATGTTTTTTTTTTAGATTTTTGTGTATTTTATGTAGTACCGTATATATTTTAAAGAAAAATTTAAAAAATAATGTTCCAAAAATTTTGAACTGCTAATTTTCTTATATTTATAGAGATATCATTATTGATGATTTTCTTTGATTTTTTATATTATGATATTTTTATATTTTTATATTAATATTTTTTTGATAATCGATAATTTTGTATGATTATCAACAATTTGATTGTTCGTTGTTATATTTCCAAAGAATAAAAAAAAAAAATTATTAATGATAAACCTAAATTATAATATCATATATATATATATATATATATATAATATATATATATTATATATATAATATATATATATATATATAATATATATATTATTATATATATATATATATATATATATATATTATTATTATAGTACTATAACAATCTTAGGTTAGGTCCTTTGTTTACAGCAAATGTACGGTAATATCCAAAAAGGTTTGACCTCCTGGCTTAGAACCAAACTAGTTCAGGTTATGATGTTTTGGGCCCTAATATTTTTATTCCCAAAAGAAAAAGTAAATCTGGTGAATACTAAAAAAAATCTTAGCCATAACCTGAAACTAGGAGGGGCTTAAATAGAGGAACCTAACCTATATGGGACTGTGATGCCGTAACCTATGCCTACCTAGATTTATTATACGTGCTGCCATGGAAGTTGACTACAGTTAAATGGTCTGAATATATACTATATATATTATAATATATATATATAGTATATATTATATAAAATATATATATTTTTTTTTAAATATATATATATATATATATATATATATATATATATATATATATAAATTTATATATACCTGTAGAGGTATAGTATTTAGAAATAGTTTGATTAAATTTATTATGTATCTTTCATGAGATTTTCTTCTCGTCTTTTTCCAGCATCGAGAATAAGATAATAATCTTTTACTCCCACAGTGGATCTTCTTACTATAACATTTTAATTTCTATTCTTATACGGTAAGACATGCAAATATTATAACACAAAAGAGAACTTTGAACTGTGCATATATATCCTTACTATGACCTCAAATGCATTGAATTGTAAGTAGAATTTCTTTCCTATCTACTTTCATCGGAGAGCGTCTAGCTAGTTTATTGTGTCACCATTGACACTGGACCACTTTTACCTAAAATATCAGCCTCAGTTTATCCGAGGTAAGATTAATTTTAAAGGTTTAACACATCTGTACATTTCTTACCATGAAATAAATTAAGTGAAAATATTAAAATAAAATTAAAGTATTAAAACCCATACTAATGTAAAAACCCCTTTTCATATCCTAGGTCAACTGTTTTGGGGACCTCAATTTGCCTTCATTTTTTTGCTATTAAATAAAGAAAACGGGTGGAGACCTCATTATTGAAAGTAAACTCACATAAGAACCGTATGGGGACCAAGTGAAAGGGAAAAAAAGAAAACGTATTAATGGAGAACGCTCAATTTGACATTCCATTCGGCATTCTTAAACCAGTGCCCTGTTTGGGACCGGAACCCTTTTGTTAAATCACACCCATAGCTTAAAAACATTCTGGAGGACCTCAACTTGACTCATTTTTTGGCTTATTAAAAAGAAAGCACCAATTGTGAGACCTTCTAAAGATGTCGCTATATTGAAAGTGCAAGTCCCTTGTGTTATTAATAAAATTCCTTCAGGACTTACTATAATTTTTAATTTATAAAAGAACATCTCTTTTTGACTGGTGACATTGAATTGGTTTTTGCACCCCTTTTGAATATATTATCCATTTGAAAACCATTAAAGAACTCTTTTCATTTGTGTTATGTGGTAATTTTTACTTTGTAAAACTTTTATAATCCAATCCCAAAAAACCAAACCCTTATTAATTTATTAGGAACTCCCTATGTACTATTGTCTGGAAAACAATTGCTAATTACATATGCATTTCTTAAGTTATTAAGTGCAGAAAATAAAACTCCAAGAAGTGCTTATTTAGAAACTTATAAACACAAAAACTTTGATAATTCACTCAGGGATTGTGCTTTTTGTTAAAAGACACAAAAATAGGAACCATATTTCCTTTTCTAAAAAGCACTTTTGTGAATGGAATTGAAATAATATAACATTTATGTCACTTATTTATATATTTTGTGCCGATACTGTTTGAAAAAAATAGTTTTTACTATTTACTATTAAAATATATTTTGTGCATTTTCTAATGATAAATTCATATATTATTATTTTACTATAATACTAAAAGGTTTACAGGTATTCACCTTACTATACTAACAGTACTAATATATCTAATTACACCAAAGTATTATATATATTTCTCCTTGACTAACCTTACTAATTTAGATTACAAATTCTAACTTTATACTACCCATCCTAACCTACTGACTACTTAGAACTAACCAATCCTACTTATATGAACTTACATTTCTTTTATTAATTTACTAATTTTAAACTCTATGATGTTAAATAAAAATTCTTTATTGTATACCTATATGCAAATTATATAATAAATAACTCTGAATAGTTCACCCCTAACATCAAACACTGCAACAACCCCCTCCACCTAGAAACAAAGGCTACACCAGCAAAATATTATTCTAATAGCGTCAGGCGGGGTGACTTGGACCACTTTAGGTATAACTTCGTCTCCCGACTTTCCCTTAATGCACTTTTTGGAATTTTTTTTTTTCTGAAATTCAAGGCCATATAGTAGGTAATAAGCACACAAAAAAATAATAATGTAATTCTAATAATAAAAGTTTTATTAAAGTTTTAATAAAGCTCCTTCAGCCTGACCGTGGAGGGGTGAATCGGACCATCTATTTAAATTCCTCTTTTATGTATAAATTTAATTTTATATTTTAATTTTTACTTAATATAATAGTTAGCTATTTATAATATTAAAATTCTTAATAAGTAATAAAAATGTCAATAATGATACATAAAATAAGAATAAAAATAAGGTGGTCCGATTCACCCCTCTCCGCTCAAAAATTTTGACACTTTTTTGAATTCGTTTTTTTAATATAAATTTCATTTTTTATTTTAATTTTTACTTAATACAAGTAACTATTTATTATATTTAAATTAATTATATGTAATAAAAATGTCAATAATAATACGTAAAATACGAAAAACAATGGTGGTCTGAGTCACCCCTTCATCAATTTTTACAGCGGGGTGAATCGGACCAAGTTAGGCCCCGTGATTTTGCCACTAATACGGTTTGGAACAAAAATTTACTTTGCCAGTTTAAAGCTAACATACTCGAGTATATTCACTGAAAAAATAATTAAAATCCATCCACAATTTTTCCTTTTATAAACGAAGTTAAAAAAATCACATTTTTCAAAAGTGAAATTCTATTGAGGGGCATTTTTTAAAAAAAAATTTATTATAATTTTTAAAAATATAAAAACTCTCTAAAATTAAAGATGATTCTAAATAAAACTTGTAGTACTAAGACGGGGCTATAAAATGAGTGAAAAAAAAATTTATTATTTTTTTTATTTTTTATTTTATTTAGAGTGGAACCGATCACC
>JABUQX010093043.1:0-23625 GCA_015478945.1 Trachelipus rathkii
GTAAAGATAAAACAAAACGCTTACTTTGAACGCATTCAATTGGAAAACATCACTGTGGTAATTCTGGAAAACAGGAATGAACAACATTTGTTAGGCTATATAGGACAGGATATTCATTACTTTTCAATTTGACACTTCAACAAGAACTCGGTCTTCCTGCAAGATTTAGGTGTGTCAGTCAAGATCTCCCAGCAAGCATAGGATTGTTTGTTAACGCGTTTGGGCCTACTTAAGTGTTCTTCTTATTCAGTATTCAAGATTCAGATCAATCTCAATGGCTAGAGCTTACATCTACTATCGGAATACATTAACATTGGAGTGACTCCCTAAGTTGATCAAATTCTTAAGCATAATTAGAAATATATGTATATGCAAGAGAATTATTATGTAATTAATACATCCATGCATTGACTGAGCATAAAAACTCAAATCTATTATAATTTACAAAAGAAAGCTCTTCAAATTGTAACTTAGCAGAATTTTAACCAACCAAGGGTTATGAATTCTTAAGCACGAAATTATAAACAACAATCATAGATAAGATGAGAACAGAACCTTATAATTCTGAAATCGCAAATCACTTAGACGAGAATCCTTGCTTGTATATATTAGAAATTATTTAATATATATATATATATATGTATTAATATATATATATTAATTAACTATTTTTTAATATATTTATCATATTATAATTGATAATATAATATAATATAATAATAAATTAATATTATAAGAATATTAAAGATCATAAAATCATATTTAAATAATATAATTAGATATATATATTATAATTAATCATAAAATTAATATATACTATTATGTAATATTTAATATATATAAAATTAATATAATTATAAAATATATATAATTATTTATATGATAAATAATATATTATATAATAAAATAGTATATTTATATATATTTAATGTATATATAGATATATATATATATATATAATTATATAATTTATAATTATGATATATATATATATATATTATATAAAGTAGTATATATAATATGTTATATATAATTTATAGTATATATTGTATATATATTGTGTTAATATATATTAATTTTAATATATATATATATCATATATATAATATATATTATAAAATATATTATATATAAATAATATATATTATATATTCAACATCATCATCAATCATTATCATCATCATCAATCATCATCATCATCACATCATCAATATTATTACTCTATCCCAATGGGTGAGGCGGTAATACACCGGGGACCTGAAAAAAGTAAAGAGCACATGACGAATCGAACGGAAACCTTTACCGGGTCCCTTTATACCTAATAAACTGTAGTGGTCAGAAAAACCACCGCAGATTTTACAAACTCGACGAGAACTTCCCACTGGTTTGTCTCGTCATATGTGTTTACCCCATGGTCAAAATCCACAACATATCCCTCACATAAAGTACATTCAACTCCTTGATGCACCTTCTTCCTCGCATAACTCGGCAATTCCTCCTTTCATTGCATTCTTATTCCAATTCCACTTTTCTTCGATTCCACACTCACATTATGCATCTGATTACCAACCAAACTATCGCCATTGACTTCCATATAAAAACTATTCCCGACACTCTAGTTATCTCTCTTTACTTTCTCACACTGGGCAAAACACCCTATTGCAAAACCCTAGGGACAGATAGTCCATTTATCCTCCAGATTTGTCAAATCAAGCCATCCTCCCTACCCTCCTGTCCAATCATGTCTGTCGCTGCAACGATTCCATTAATATTTAAACTAAAACTTTTCAGTTGCTCACCATTCTAACGTTTACACCGGGGATCCCTACTCACTACCTAACTATATTATATATTACTTTCAATTCTTTACACACGCTGCAACTCTCTCAATCTCAAACCTTAATTTCATCAAGCAAAACTAAATCCATACATACAAGTAGTGCATGGACCTCCTTTTTCTTCATTTATCACTAAATTTTCCATAACCCCATCATATACATATTAAATAACAAGGAGACATAACCATTAAATGCCTTACTTGCTGTTAATATTAAATCCAATAATTTCACCTCCATTATCTTGCATACGCTTCAATATTCCATACATATTTGATCCATTCAAAGCCTACTACCTTCCCTATTAATCTCCGGTCATATCGCCTTTTACAGTCCAAAACATAGAACGTAATCAATTCTTCTCTTCATGTCCAATCATTTGCTTCAATGCAAAAATTTTGATCCCACCATTCTCCCTTAACACTTATATATGCACCTTTTTTCACCTATATTATCCTTCAAGTCACTCGACTAAGCAGCATTTTTTCTCATCAACACCATAGAACTAATTCCTTATTATGTTTTTCTATTCCTTATTATATAAGTCTATTTACTGGCAGTCACCAACCGTAACTTATCCTCCATAAAGCTTTGGGATCACCACTTATAATCATCAATCACCGTCGGCTCCATTTCCATGACATTATTAGTATCTATCTATTCTGCAGATTTACTCATCTTCACTTTTCTCACTCTTAGTTCCTTATACTCCCTACTAATGGGCCATTGCAAACACTATCCTGCTGCACCAACTCCACAATCTACAGGCTTCATTATGGGTTTTTATTAATTTTGAAATTTTTGCTCACACTTTTCTACTCCATTTCATTCTTATAAGTCACCATCCTATTTCTTTATCTATCAATCCTTTACTCATCTAACTTTTCTCGATCAACTTGAATTTCATTCTCCTCTTTCTAATAGTCAGAATAGCTTTCGAACCTCTTTGTTTTTAGATTTCCCTTTCTCTATTCTAATCTAAACATCTTTATTTTGAGACCTCACATTTTGATATATAAAATATATTAATATATATATATATATATATATATATAATATTATTATATATATATATATTATATTAATATTATATATAATAGTAAATAAAATTATAATATATTATTATATATATATTTAGTAATAGTATATATTATATAATATGTGAAATTTGGGTTAAAGCCACACTCATATCTAAAACTACAAAGTACAAAAATGAATCATTGCTGGCGGGTAGTTATGCGGAAAATGAAAAAAAAAATAAATAATTAAAAAAAGTGAAAATAATCTTAACTATAAATGGATAGGTTTTACAAACATTTTCGAAATACTAAGATTTAGTGATTGTACAATGTAAAAAAAAATAAATAAAAAAATATTGGTAATAATAATAGAAAGATTAGAGAGCCTATTATAGACCTTTATTATTACGTTAATATAAATAAGACTTTTCTATTAAACTTTTCGTTTTTTTTATAAAGAATACCCAAGGTATATCGGCACGATGCTATCGTTCGGCTTCGGACTATGGTAGACTAATTCCAACTCGGGAGCTCCCGAAACCCGTTTTGGGTATTTGGGTGTCTGGTCTGCGCCCTCTTCTACGGGGTAATTGAAAACGTCCTCTCCTGTGTTCCCGTCGGCTCGGGAGCTCCCACAGTTGCCGTGTAATAACGTTTACAAATAATAATTATACTAATATATATATAATATATTATATATATTATTATTATATATAATATAATTATATATAATAATATAGTATATATATAAAATTATATATATATAGTAAATATATATATATAATAACGATATATATATTATATATATATTATATATATATATATAGTTATGCCCCTGCTTCCTTAGTAATAGCCATAATTTATTATTATTTATTTATCATTTTTTACATTTTCCTAACTAAATTTTACAAGGGGATTCCAAAATGTATTCCTTTTCCGGCGTCCGTGCTATTGAGGATATGTTTTTTTTTTTTTTGTTTTTTATATATCAATTCGGGGGGCAATAAAATTTCCCAGATTCCAAAAGTATTCCTTTTTTCCTGGCAGATATTGTGATTTTTGAGAATGGATTCGAAGTAAAGTTTGTGTCTTTATAACAAATATGACTATATACTATATAATTATATAATATATATATATATAGTATTATAATTATATATTATATATATAATTTTACTATTAAGTAATAATATATAATATATGATATATATAGTATAAATATAATATATATATAATATTTATGGATCAGTTAATATGGGGATCCTACACGGAGGATAGCTTCGGATCGCAAAAAAATTTTCACTAATATCTATATACATAAAATAGAATTCTAGTGCGAAATGAATTTTTTTACCTATTCAGGATAATTTAGGTTAGGTTTTAGTTTAGGTTAGGTTAGTAGTTAGTTAAGTAACCTCAGGTAGCAGTCAGGTTAAAAAAAAAATTCTCCTAAAACATCTTTATTACATAGAGCTCACTGTGAATTTTTTGATTCGAGCTCTTCGTTAGGTTTGGTAGGTTAACTTTTACCATATATAGTATATTATTATATATAATAATATTATTATATATATATTTTAATTATATAATATATTATAATATATACAATGGTATAAATATTGTAGAAAAGTATACTTTCAATACGAAAGAGTACATTGAAATATCGAATATTTGAAATATAAACATTTGAAATATTGAAAAGAAGAAATAATTATAAAATACGAAAGTCTAATTTTAAATCTAGTGTGAATTCACTTATATATATATATATATATATTATATATAATTATATAAATATATTATATAAATATATATATATATATTATATAAAATAATATAATATATATATATATATATATATATATATATATATTATTTATATATATTTATATAGTATATTATGATAAGATATATATATATATAATATATGTATATTTATTATATATAATATAGTAAGATTATAGATATAATATAATATTATATATATTATAATCAATATATAAATATAATTTGTGTTTATGAATGGTATTATATGGTTTAAAAACAAACTATAAACTACAATAGGACATGCGAAAGGGAAACATTTTTGGGGAATCTTGTAAAATTTAGTTTAGTGAATTATAAAAAGAAAAATAAAATAGAATAAATAAAATAAATATGCTTATGTTTTTTTTATAGGACATAGTATATAATATATATATATTATTTGTAGTGGGCCGCCGGGGACGTATAATCTATGGGCCACGTTTCAACCTAGGGAAGGGCGAGACCCCTGCGACAACTCAAATACTAACAGCGGGTTCGGGGAACCCTGCAGGGAATAGGTCCACCCGGTATTCCGAACCGGAGAGACCCTATCCTTCATCGGGGCTTATACCTGAGGGTATCTTAGTAAAAAACAAAAAAATTAATAAAAGTCTTATTTTTTTTAAGTAACTAATAAAAGTGTATAAATAGGCTTCTTCATATTATTAATATTAACAATAATTGTTATTTTTATTTTTACCATTCTCTATCTAATATTTTAAAGATTGCAAAAATGTATTCCTTTTGCTGTAGCATAGATTTTTTTTTTTTTTTTTTTTTTTTTTTTTTTTTTTTTTTTTTTTTCTTTTACATTTGGCATAAAAATTTTGTGGGATGTCCTTTCGAAAACGGGAAATAAGCATCATTTCAAGTCCTAACTTTTCGCGTTTTTTTCTTAATTAAATGTAATCAATTTTATGCTTACCATTCTTATCGTCACAATAATTGGGAAATTGTGAAAAAACTAAAAGGCCAGTTAACTTAAAAATTCGTTATAGTCAGCGTTATGATTATTGTCGCTAATACTTAATAAAATTACGGATTAAAAATATAATTTATAGTTAATTTTTTTTGGGGTAAAACAGGTAGGGGTACTTTTGGGGCGTCATTTTTGTTTTTTATTTTTCTTTTAATATTATTCTAGAATATATTTGCTATAATAAATTGTTTTATAATTTTATCTAAGTTTATCTTAAACAGGTAAAAAAACCATCATACATTTACGTAAAAATGATAAATTCTTACACATATATAAATAATATATATATATAAGTATATTATATATTATCTATATATATAAATATATTATAATAGTATATATATATTTATAATAGAATTAAATAATTATTACAAATACTATGATTAAAATATAATATTTAAATTTATATATATATATATTATTATACTATAGTATTATTGGCTTGTGATTTAACATCCATTAAGCCTATAAGAACGGATTTTAATTAAATCCAATAAATGATGAATCGACAATGACAGCAACCATGAGTGTAAAAGATTGAACTTTTTTCTTATCTCACGCACAAGGCAGCTTTGAAAGTAAAGGAAATTTTACTATGAAAAGTTTAATATGAAGTTATATGAAATAAATAAATTAACATAATATTTAGGTTCTAAGAAAATTCTTATATACTTAGATTAAAAGATTTAAATATAATATTAAAAAAAATTTTTAATTATCTTAAAATTGTTGAACTGATTTATTAAATATTATTACGACAAAATTGGGGTGGAATTTTTTTTTTTTTAGGGATAATTTGGTTAGAGCACAACTATCATCGATTAGTTAGCTTCACCAAACTAAGATAGGAAAAATAATACATTTGACCCCTTGAAATTTTAATGCGGAAACTGTATAAAAAAAAAAAAAAAAACAAAAAAAAAAAAAAAACATATATGTATACACTACAATACTACACGAAAATAATTTTCCAAACTTAGAATGATAATGATTAGAAATGTAAAAAAAAAAAAATAAAGAAAAAATAATATGGCTATTTATTTTTTTTAGAGCAGGGGACATAATATATGTATATATTAATATTATTTTAAAGGTATTAACACGGAATAGGTAGGTCTCGGGGAGCGACCGAATAACATAGGGGGGGATTTCCTATGTAGGAGGGCGGAGACCCAGACAAGTAATCCAAAACCAAATAGGGGTTCTCCGAGCCTCCGGAGGGGGGAATATCTACCTCGAGTTCCCGGAAGGCGGAAGACCGACTTCCTGCATCTGTGCGGTAATACCTTTGGTATTTGTAATAAGAAAAAAACAATTTAATAAAAGCTATTTTAACGATATCCAATAAAAGTCTAATAGGCTCTCAATCATATAGCTATATGATTACCAAAATATTTTAATTCTTTTATTTTTTACATTTCCTTTAAAATTTTACCTAGGATTCCAACAATTAAATTTTTAGTACTATTTATTTTTTTTTTTTTTTTTTTTTTTACATTTTCGGCCCTAAATTGGACAGATTCAGCAATGTATCCTTTCCCTGTTCTATATTTTTGATGATTAGATATGTTGTACGCTCTATAAAACATACACCATATTATATATACTATAATATATTTTATAATATATATATTATATAAAATAGATATTAATATATATTATACTATATATATATAATTATATATAATAATAATTAATACTTATATTTATATATATAGTAATAAGAATATATAGATATATATATAGGCCAGCCTTTAAAGACTGCCGTATTTGATTTTTTTTTTGTTTTTTTTTAATGCAGTAAGAAAATCAAGAAATTCAGGTATGGACATGATCAAAAGTTGAAATATTTGTAAATAATTATTTAAAAATCAATTATATCATAAATAAAAAATTGAATAATTCGAAATAGTAGACACTTTTACAGAAAACTGAATACATATTAGAAATCCGTATAAACTTTTTCAAAAAGTAAAAAAACAAAAACTAACAAAAAAAAATATTTTTTTCATAAATGAAATTATAATTAAGAAGTACAACACTTACAGAAAAAAATTACATATTTGGAATCACGTAAAGCTTAATACAAACATGTACAAAAAATAGTTTAAAAAAAGTGTTACAGAGTAAACAATTAGTGGTCGACCGACGGGACAGAGGGGGACTTTCCATCCCTAGGGAGGGCGGAGAACCCCCGCGACACCAAAACTAAAGACGGTGGTTCGAACCCCTAGGGAAATAGTCCTACTCGTCTGTCGTCCCGAAGGCACGGATTAACCCGATCATGCATTTTCGGTTTACTTGGTACTTTATGAGAAAAAAAAAAAAAAATTAAATACTGGACGATGTATATATAACTAACTGTCTATTATTTTTTGAATCATTGTCTCACCCTTAAATGACTGTTAGATCTATACTAGAAATAATGAAAAAATAAAAAACAAAATAATCAACGGGATATTTTATTATTATTAGTTATATTAATTAAATTAATATATAATAATAATTATAATATTTATATATATATTATATATATATAATTATATATAGATATATTATATATATAATATATTATATTATATTATATTATATATATATAATATATATATAATATATATATATAAATATATATATAATATATATATTATATATAATATATATATTATATATATTATATATTATTAAGTATATATAAATTTATTTTATTTGTGACTGTGTAGCTTCTCATTATAGTGAGAAGGCAAAGTCACCTTTTCGTTTTTACAAATTGTTAATATTACTATAAAGATTAAGAGATTTAAAATAATTTATGATTTAGGAGTTCTGTATAACATTTGCTCCAAAGCTTATTCTTATATACAATTCCACCTCGTTTAAATGATTCCATATATATTTTCTTTTCGTATTTACAAATCTACAAACATTTACAAGTATTCCTTCGAGACGTGCTATATAATTAATTAATATTATTCCTTTAGGTGGTGGATTTTGTTTATGTTTTAGTTGTTTATATATATTATAATATATATATTATTTATATTATTATATATATATTAATATTAAATAAATATATATAATATTATTATATTATATTAAATATATATTATATCTAATAATATATATATATAATATATATATAAATATATATATTTATATTTTATATATAAATATATTATATATATTTATATATTATAATATTAAGTTATATATACTATATAATAATATATATATAAATATAGTAATAGTATATATATATGATATATATATTAATATATATATATTTATACTTATGGATGATACTCCATAATGTTAATTTTTGTAGATTCCGTAACCAATGGAACTAGTGATAACTTGGCAAAGGGAAAAGAACAACAAAATTTTCCGTAATATAATAAATACAATTCAAATAAATAAACCTTAATTAAATCCCTAAACAATTAATTTCAATACTTAAATATATACCACAAAATAAGTTTGGTTCCAAATATCTACTTTCGAAAGCTGGGGAGGAGAACGCACATTAAATCACATTCGGGCTTAAATCAGGACATTAGCATTAAAATATATAAGAGCGAACTAAAAAAAAAACTTCAACGCAAGTGCTCGGCAATTAAACCTTATAGATTAAAAAAATTAACTTCATATTGTCAGTAAAGAATCTAAAAGCTAAAAAAAGCTTCTATACTTATCTATTTTCCAATCAGCTCGATAATGTCAAATAATAATCCATAATCTTTTCTTTTTATCAATGTTTTTATCAATAAGAAATTAATAGAAAAATTCCTTTGAACTTATATTAAATATTTAAGATTTTCAACATAATAAAAAAAATTACCCTTTATCACAATATACTACGATGCACAACGTATAGTTTACAAAATAATCAACAATAATCAATCCTATTGGTCATCCGATATAAGTTTGGGGGTTCAAACCAAAGAAATCTAGCACCAGCTGAATGCCTTAAACGACTTTTTTCATTCCGGAACACTAGAATTGTTAGTCAACTCCGCCCTATACGCTTCCAGAATACAAACATTCGGCATTATAAATTTGATATGTTTCAAGAATAAAATCATCTACAAAAGAAGACTAAATTTCTGCCGGATCTTTCTCGGGATATTTTCTGCTTTTCTTCTCTAAGCTATTTTTATTATTTTTGCCCTATGTGAACCACAACGCCTTTGCCTTCCTTGAAACTCCATTGGTCTCCTAATCAAAATACAATGATCTATATGTCACTTTTCATTAGAAATAACTGACTTGGTCATCTATCATGATAATATATAGATATATATATTAAATTATATATGATATATAATAATTAATTAAATAAATATTATATAATATATATATATATAAAATAATATATATAATAAATATATAATATATATAATATATATATATATATATATTTAATATTATTATAATATATATAATATAATATATAAATATAAATATAATAATAATATATATATATATATAATATATAAATTATATTATATATAATATATATAATATATATTATATATATAATAATAAATATATATATATATTATATATATATAATATAAAATATATATTATATATATATATATATATATATATTATATAATATAAATAAATTAAAATATATAAGTATAATTAATATATATATTAATATATATATAATTATATTTAATATATATATATATATATATATATTATATTATATATATATTATTATTATCTTTCTTAATATTTTACTGTGCAATAATCGGCTCTACTTATTTTTCATATGAAATAAGTTATTCCCTAGGGAATACGACACAGGAACATAAAATTTGCTCATGATTATAATCTGGATAGGAATCATTAGGGAGCATTATTTTTGTTTGGGTTGATCAATAAAAAAAAGGGATCATATATTAATATTTAATCCTTTTTCCTTTATTATTTGTATAAATTATTTCAATTTATATTAATATATAATATTATATATATATAATATTATATATATATATATAAATAATATTATAATATATATATTATATATATTATTATATAATATATAATATATATAATATAATATATATTAAATATATACAAATCAAGTTACAGGTACACCATGGGTCATAAACAGCGGCAACTTGGGCTTGAATAACCATTTTCTATGCTGTCTGCATATATTTAAATTGGTCAAGGAAAATTTAATGCGAAATGATTATTCCATCATATATATATATTATATATAAATAGATATTATATATATATAATATTTTATTATATATATATATTATAGTATATTATACTATTATAATAAATGTAATATAATATATATTAATCTATAATATATATATATATTATATATAGTATATATAAATATATAATATATATACTATATATAATATATTATATATTATATATATATATATTTATATATATAAATTAAATATAGCTATATATTAATAGAGTATAATATATATATAATTATAATTTTAATATATATTAAATATATATATATTATATATATATATTAATGTAAAGAGAGAGTTAAGAATTTTCAAAGGCTAATAATTAAAAAATATCATTCTACATCAACAGCACTAACTAACATTACAAAATAAATTCATTGGGATAAGATCTTTTTTTATTGCATTATTATATATATTATTATTATATTAATTATTATTTATTAATATAGTATTATTATTATATTATATATTATTATTTTTATTATAATTATATTATATATATTATTGAAATCATGTGCAGTCAAAATGCATAGATAAATTCAGATATTACTTTTTTAATTTTCATCTGCAAATTGTAATCTTCTAAAATATTTATTATATTAGTAGTAGGTTTATTTGTAAAATTCATTTATCCGACTATCGTTCTGTTCCTTCATATCTCAGCTGCATAATATTTAATTTACATAACCTTTTAATGAACAAGCAATCATAAGATATTACTATTCACATTTTTGATCATTTTGATTGCCTCATTCTCTTGGGTCTCCCCAAATATCGATCTCAATTAAAGATGAAAAACTGTTATTTTAGTGTATTTAATCAATAATATATGGGTAGGGATTACTTAAAAAGCGGGATCAACTATCAAGTGAAGGAGAGAGAAAGAAAGAAGAAGATGAGAGAGAGAGAAGAGAGAAGAGAGAGAGAGAAGAGAGAGAGAGAGTAGAGAGAGTAGAGAAGGAGAGAAGAAGAGAGAGAGAAGGAGTAGAGGAATATCAAAGAACTTTAATATATAAAAGAAAATATAATATAATATAAGTCCATTTCACCTTTCAAAATATTTAACATTTATATTTTAATATTGACATGTTTAAAAGAAGAAGAAGAAGAAGAAGAAGAGTAGAAGAAGAAGACAGAGAGAGATGAGTTACATTTGAAAAGATGGAAGAATTTGTTTTTCCATTGGTCTAATGCTCCTTACGCATAAAGAGTATTTTTATCTATTTACTGATTTCGACATTCGCTATTGTTATAAGGAATTTTTGGTAGAGTAACATCGGCGTGCTTTTTCTATTCAATCTATAGTGACGATGCTCCTTTCTCTCTGTAAATACTTGTCTTAAAGTGACAGGGCTTGTTGTTTTATGTTATTGTTGTTGCTTTGAATTTTTTTTTTATTATTTTCAGTATTTCTAAACTTTTTTGATTTTTTCCCTTTCGGAGAAGAATTTAGATACACTTTTTATATTTTGGCCAAATATTTATATTATTATATTATTATTATTATTTTATTATATTATTATTATTTCGATTATTTATTATATTATATATATATATTATTTATTATATATTATATTATTTATTATTATTATATTATATATATTTTATTGATTGTTAATATTTATTATTATTATTATATTTATTATTATTATTATTATTATTATTTATTAATATTTATATTAAATTATTATTTTATATTATTATTATATTATTATTATTCATTATTATGTATATTTATTAATTATATATTATTATATTATTGTCTGGAGCAAATTGATATTGGAATTCTCAATATAATCGAACTACTGTATCAGATCAGGAACAAAAGAAGAAGAAGTTGAAAGTTTGTTGAGTTATTTATTAAAATGATAATAAGATCCCAAGGATGTTTCAGTTGCAATAAATTTGTGTTTAAAAAATAGAAACTTAAAAAAAAATAAAAAATAATTGTTTTGTCATCACAAAATGCAATTATATCAAATTCATAAAATTGAAAAGGAAAATCTAGAATTTATTTCTTAACTTACTATATAAATACTATTTATTTTATATTTTTTTTTTTATATTTTAGATTGTTTCAGTTCAAAGTATTAATTATGAATAATTAATTAATTATATGCTGAAAAAAAAAAAATAATCATTAACAAAATAAATCGAAATTTTAAATTTATATTTCATTACAAAAAAATTCATTTGATGGAACACTCTAGAATTCATTTTGTATTTAAATGTTTGATTAAAATTTATTTAACTTATTATTATTATGATATTATTAATTATATTATTATATTATATTATTATTTATTTATTATATTATTAATTATTGATTAATTATTATTATTTATATTGATTTATTATTATTATTGTTTATTGTTATTGTTATTTATTCGTTATTATTTATTATTATATTTATTATTAATTATTATAATAATTATTATTTATTATGTTATTATATTGATTTATTATTAATTATTATATTATATTATTATTTATTTATTAATTATTATTTATTATTTATTATTTATTATTAGATTATTATTATATTAATGGATTTAAATTGGATATTGAAATAAAGGAGTATATGTATAATGAATTAATATTTCCTCTTATATCGATACTTCAATGAATCAAATTTAGGATAAGAAGAAGAGAGTTCGATAAATTGGTAGGCATTTAATCATTAATGATACGGAAATACACTCCCGAGAGACCGATTTTTCAGTGAAGAAATTATTTCTCCTTTTTTTAAAAATATCAAAATTATTAAAAGTAAATAATATTAAACGATAATTGCATTATCAAAGAAACCAATGTATATAACTATTAACATGAAAAAAAAACATAACAAAAAAACAAACAAAATAACAACAACAACAACAGCAACAACTACAACTACATACACAACAAAACAACGGCGTGAAAAATAAATTTTTTGAATTGTCATTTGTTTGTGCCTTTTTGATTTAATTCGGTTTTATATAAACTAGAAGCCTACTTTTGCCATGGTCAAGGAAACACTGAATATATCCTTAAAAAATGAATTGAAGAAAACTAAATTTTTTTTTAAGCATAAGCAAACTAAATAGAGTCATATTTTTCGATTTGACACTTCAACAAGACTTCGTCGTTTTCCTGCAAGATTTTTAGGTCATCAAGATCTCTCATAGCAAGCTAGATTTGTGTATTGGCGTTTGCTGACTCCTTAGTTGAGTTATTTCCTTCGTAAGATTCATGGATTCAGATCAAACTATCGATAAGCTTACATCTTTTATGATCGAATACCATGATTAGAGCATTGGATTGATCTCAGAGTGAATCAAAGATTTGCTTACAGCAGTAATTTGAGAAATATATATTCATATCAATAGAATTTATGCGTATTAAGTATTTACCACCATTGCATATTGAAGTACTAAGACATAAAACCCTTCAAACGTATTATTATCAAAGAACTTCTATCGTCAAGTGTAACCTTAGAAAGATTTACATAGCATGGGCTTTATTGAATTCTTATCACGAAATTAATATTTACCAATCAATTATAGAAAATTAAGAGTTGAGAACGTCATGAAACCTAAATTGCGAAAATTCCGTTAACAATTCATCTTTGATAGTACGTAATAATCATATAATAATATATATATAAAACTAATAATAGAGTATATATATATATAATAAAATATAATATTATATTATAATATATATATATATATATATAGTATTAGTATATATATATATAGTAATATAGTAGATTGATATATTATATATATTAGTATTATATAATTATATATATATATATATATATATTATAATATAGTAAATATAATATATATATATTGTATATAAATATTAATATGGTGGGGCCATACAAACATTTAGCGGAAGCATCGGATCAGTGCAATCATATCATCATCATGGCATTCATCAATGATCATCATTCCATTATGCATCATGCTTATCATTGTCATTGCAATATGGGGGGCGGGGGTGCCGTGCGGTGTAGGAGAGGGGGGGGGTGGTGAGGCGAGGGGCGTAAGGAGTAAAGTGTGTAGAGAGAGGAGAGTGGAGAGAGGGACGGGGAGAGCGAGCCCGGTTAGAGGGTGTAGAGGTGATGGAGACGGTGAGGGGGGGTGGGGGGGGGGGCGGTGGTCAGGGAAAGATTATTGGATGCCCAGGGTGTTCAGAAATTGCGACGCATATTCCGGGTGTGCGACTTGTGGTTGGGTGGTGGTCGGTTGCGAGAGGTTGGTGGGGGTGCAGGGTCGCATGGCAAAAGTCCACGAAGGTCCATGGATAGCGCCGGGGTCACATACCAGGTCATGCACGGCTGGGGGGCGGCTGGGGGGAGGGGGGGGGGGCTGGGTTGCGGTCTTTCGGTGCGTGGGTCGCGGGGATGGGAAGGATCGTGCGGCGAGTGGCTATGGGTGCTACTCAGGCATTTCCTTATTCAATCATTTTTTCGATTCTCAGGACACTTACATATGCATCTGATAACAACTCGAACTATCATCCATCTTTCAAATATGAAAAAACTACGAAGCATTCTCATATTTGTTTTATTTCGCCTCTATCATTTACGTTGACTTTCTCCACACCGCACTCAATGCAAAACTCTTAGGGACTTCTAGACTTAGTCTATAATTCCACACATTGGATTTGTTGATTCCAGCATGCTTCTATCTATTCAACTTTGCCTACTACATTTCTGCATTCACTCATTCCTCGTCCTAAATATTTAAACTAATATATTTTTTCCAGTTGCTTCACCATGTATACATGTTCTTCACATCCCCGTCGAGAGAGATTTTGAGAGTGAAGTAACTTTTCTACATTTTACTGTTCTTTTTGTTACATTCAAACCCCTCTTTCAATCCTCTTAAACTCTCTTTAGATCCACTACACAAAGCCAAATCAAAACTAAATATTAACATGCCACACCACTCTCTTTCATTCTCCTCATACTATACACCTTCTCTGCCACCATCTATCTCTTAACTTTTCCTGGGGATAACGCCATTCCAATAAAATTAAATAACATAGAGACTAACCACATATACCGTGCTTACTTGTATTAATATTAAACCAAATCACTTCTTCGACTTCAATACTAAAACATTTGTATTTCCCATCCATTATTTTTGATTCATTCGAAAACACAATGAGAAAGATTCCCAACAATTAAGAATCTGAAAATGTTCATATTTCAACTCCATCTAACCAGTTATTCAATACCTTTTTTATTGATTTTCATGACATTCATTATGATGATTTATTTTTATTATCCTAAATTATTATTTATAAATTATCATTTTCATTTCAAACATTAAATTATCACCAACTAAAAGAATTGATTCATTTTGAATTAACATCTCAATTAAAACTACTGTTTGCTTAATTTATTCCCTTATTTTTTCATTTATTTTTTGCTGAATAGCTTTACTTATTCTCCTTTCTTTACATCACACTTTGTTGCGTGTATCTATTTTATTAAGATGTTTCATAGACAAATTCTCGAAAGAGAGGAAAATATTTACAGTATTTTTTTTCCCTATAATGTTTCATTTGAAGAGTCTCAATATGAATAAAAGTAATACACCCCAACTCCTTTTCAAATTTATTAAACATTCACCTCACTTCAAATTATAGACGTAAGAAGTATAAAGAAATAAACAAATAAATTATTTATCCAAGGGTCATATGTATTTTAATTTGAATAGGATTGACATGTGAGCAACTTTGCTGAGAACGTGTTTTGTCTAATTTACCAACGAGGATATAATTATACTCTTGATATTGCCAGATTTACTAATCTAGGTATGCAAAGGTGAATAAATGTCAGATATATTGCATATGTATTCTATATACTAACTATAGTTAATAAGATTAATATAATGCATAGTATACTTTAAACTGTAACTCACCACTCACGATATACTATATACTATATTCACTATACTCATATAGATTATACCTATAGATATCATCATAATGTGATCTATACATACTATGAGTATATATATACATCACTAAATATACTTATATATATACTAATCTACCCTGTAGCGACCTAGTTGAATGAAGTAATAATATAACTATGTCATCAGTTGCATTTATTATACATACACTGACAATACTACTATACTACTGACAGGTCTCTTCCGAAACTTATAAATTAGTATGTAGTATAATAGTATAGTATATTAAATATTATCATATATATATTATATATTAATTTCATATTAATTATAGGTATTGAATTACCTAAGTATTACAATGCACCTCTATGTAATATGAGTCATATATAGGTGGAGGTTATAATAATATATACTAACTTCATATATTATATATAATATAATTTTTGATAGGTGCACAAAACCGGTTTTTCTCATTAATCATTAAGTTGAATTGTAACGTTAAAACCTTCCCGCCTATTACGGGGCAAATAAATTAATTAGACGGGTAGATTTAGGTAAGGGGCTTGGAAACCGTATGTATACATGCGCGATTAAGTTTTATGAAAAAAATTGATAATAAACTATTGAATACCGTTCGGACTCTTTCAAATTACTAATGATAAATAATCATATACTACTGTTAATATATATATATACTTATACTATATTATATATATACACTATATTATAGTATATTACTATATTTAATATACGCATTATATATAGCATATTAATTAATATATATATTACTATAGTGGAGATACGATGATAAATATATTGTATATTATAAATATTAATAATATTATGACTATTCAGATCGCTATCTTTCACGAAAAGCGTACTATTTATTAAGTTAATTCTTGATTTTTCGCCTCACCGTTCTTCAGAAGGGTTTGTTTTTTTAACCCAATAAGCATAAATAGATTAAAGTTGAACAGGTCCAGCCTTCAAACGGTTTTGTTAATTTTTTGAAAGAAGCTAATTAAAAGAAATATATTAGAAAAAAATTATTAATCTATGATTAAAATTTAAACCGGAAACTCAAACATATTACACTAACGTATCTAACCTCCGCTTTTAAAATTTAATGTGTATTTTTCGTGTTTTATAACTTTATTTATGACACCTTTTGGATACAATATTTTTTTAAATGGAAAGGCACCCGGGCATTAATTGGGCACCCGGATGAGCGCATTTAGAACCATTTTGAGGAAGTAAACTGTACATAGAATTTAGATTTAGGATTTAGTTTATCTTCCTTTTCTTGAGACAAAAAATTTACCAGGATATTAGGAAAGATTTCACTACGACATGAGGTAAATAATAAAACCCAGGAGTATAGTATATTATATAGTATGAGTATTAATATAGTAGTGATATAGTATGATATATATATATATATATATATATATATATACATATATATATATATAGTAGTATATATATTATATATATATATAAGTATAGTGATGATATGATATACCCGTGTGTACCACGAGTGCCAGGGACGCTGTTGTACCCAACTCTTTTGCCCTCACAAACCTCTTTCCCAAGCCCCCACCAATTTGGGGAAGACGGTATAGTATTATAATTGGTATAATATTTGAAATTAATAATTCTCAAATTGATGGTTTCCAAATATATCAATAAAAAGCTTCTGACAAAGGCACCTCTTCAGGGTAGAGTTTTGCTTTTTTTTCTGTTATACATAAGTGGGAGATCTGCACCTCTGAAAGATGCTCTCACTATAGTAGTCGTACTTCTTTGGGGGTGAAGGGGCTTACATGCTAAAGAATTCCCTGTACCGTACTATCTTGCAAAGATAGTTGAGGAAGATAGTAACTTTTTGTATATATTATATTCATTCTCATCAAGTGAACCATGTGGAGCTCTTTAATCTGCATTCCAGCGTTTTTAGTCTCCGTTTTTGATTACTCTTCGAATTCCAAGACTTTAGGTCGGTCCTCATGCTGGATGGCAGGGACTTTTCTTTCATCGGCTTGCTAGGAAGCACAAATGAACGTTCATGGCATTCAGCAATGATCGTCTAACAGATGTTTGAATTTGTTGCGTGTTGTTGTTTGGTGAAGATCTAATTGCTGTTTTATTGAATGGTGATTATTGTACTGCCTGTAGTATGCGTGACTTAGGTTGCGGGATCACATTAGGGTCTAATCCCCTGAAAATCAATTTTAACCCTGCGTGTAAAACATGTAGTTCAAGAGAATTACTGATTATGTGGATCATGTAGGGTAGATTTAAAACGTGATTTTACTGATTGTACAATGGGCGCGTCATTCAGTTTTTCGGGATTAGTGTTCTAGAGTGAGAAGTCTATTTAATCTTATCTTTCAGCGATTAAGTGCTTCTGGTTCATCCTTGAACAGTCCCTTGCTTTTTTAATTATTAATATATTAATATATATATACTTATATGTAATGAGTTAAAAGTTTATATTATTATATACTTTATAATATATAATTTATATTATAATTAATTAATGTTGTATTGCGGTTTAAATCTGTTTCATTTTAAATTATAATTTGCTAATGTGAATGAGGATAGCCTATAGGTAAGACCTATTGTATTTTATAGTTATTTTAGTACTGGAATTTATTCAGCTTTAAGCGAGATTTGACACATGCGTAGTGATAGGTAGAGCGGTGTGAGTTTTTGATAAGAGACGTTGATTGCTGTCTGTAGGGGAGTCGTAGGAAAAGCTTTACCTAAATAAGTATCTCTCCACTTATCTCTATAACGTGAATGTTATGAGTATAAGTATTAATACAGGTTGATGGGTGTGAAAACCTATATTATAAATTAACCGGACTCTGGCTACTATACTATGTAGGTATTAATATACCATGACTTTGTTTTAATCCATCAAAGCATGTCAGTCTAGCTCGCACTTTACTATCTCTCCTCAACTATCTCTTACTTAATCCTAACTAGTCATTACCTTCAGTCTGCTATCATCTACTGTAACCTGCTCTCGCTGGTCGTCTATATCCGCTGCTCTAGCGTCGCCGCTCAACCTCCTCGGAAGAGTCCATCGTGCGTAGAGGATCTCTGAAAACAGTGTTATAAATTTAGGTGAGAATTATACATACGAAGAGGTAAAGTCAGCAGAAGTCCTATAATATAGTCGGAAGAGAATGCGTATAAAGTATATACTCTTTACAAAGTATTATATATCAGATATAGCTTGCGTTTATATATTAAAACGTGTGAGAATAGCGTGATAAGGAGTGTATGAGTATAGGTGGCTAACATAGCATTATAAATAAAGTCAATGTAAAGTAGTTTTAGGGAACATTAATTTATGTACACAGGAATGTGCGCATAAATGAAATGCAGAATAGTGACATAAAAATTAGGGTAAGTGGGATAGCGGAATATCAATAATAAATTAATATACGTGAATAGTGAACATATCGAAAATGCTAGGCAAGTACTATGGGGGCCGAGCTCAGTAATCGTAAAGTGGACTCTACAATAAAAATGGTATGAGGTATGGTATGAGACGTGAAACAAAATGTAAGGTGACTGAGAGGGTGGAAGCGGAAATCCTACTAATAAAGAGGGGTAAGGGGTAAAATACTCGAAATACACTAAAAATAGTGTCAGTAAATGGTGAACCGGAAATAGCCAATAATAGTGAATACGGGCTAACAGTGATATTATCTCTTAAACTCTCCATAAAAGTGGATATAGGCGGGGGTAGATGGAAACCGTAGCATAAAGTAAGATAAAATTAGGGCGGATATGGAGGATAACGGTGAATAAAGTCTAGCAAAAAAGACGATACTAGTATATTATAGTGAAAATCTAAATAAGTTAGCGGTAATACTATATAAGGAGCGTAAGATGCACCACACGAGGGTTATCTCAATAATTGAATACTATCCGCTATATCCTCGCAAATAAATAGAAATTCCATGAGCGGGCCATCGAGCGTTTGGCGGAAATGGCGGTGATAGTGAAATAAGAAAAATGCAAGATACCGAGAATAAGTCCGCGATAAATGAGAGGCATGCCACAATGTATGCGGAGTGAACGGGGTGATAATATAAAAACTATATATTACTGATGAGTATAAGGGTAATGGGAGTCTATCGTATCCTTCCCACTCTGATGGATACATAATAAATTGATAAATACAAATAACTACAACATTAAACTATAAACTTACTATACTCATACATACCTATATAAATTCACTAGTATATAACTACTAATAGCCTATATATATTGTTAATGATACCTATAATAATACAAAATCGCAACTCAAATAGCACGCAAAACGCGTAAACTCCATATGGTTATTAAAATTTTGTTTATTTCCCCTTCACACTTCTCTATACGTGATTGCTGATTCTTTTTATTTTTCTCTAACTCCAACGAATATCACGCTTAACTCATTATAAGATTAAGAGTGGACAGTCGGCTTCAAACGGTTGTTTAATGTTGAAGCAAGCTAATTAAAAAAATATTAAAATTTAAATCTATGGTAAATAACGAAAAAGCTCAACATTAGCCTAACCGCTATGTCAATGCCAACCTCGTGCTTATGATCTTCTTAATTCTTTTTTGAATCGTTACTATTTAATCTTATTTTATCACTTACCTTGTTGTGCTAATATATTTCTTAAGGAAAGTCAACGCACCATATAGAGAGACCATGCAGGCGCTTTTTAGACATTTTCGACGGATAAAAACGTCACATAGATATTTCTCTTATTATTCACTTTCTCATCCTTTTTGAACAATTACAAATTTAGCCGCTGATAAAGCTCCTACCCGAATGCTCTAGTATATAATACCAACATTAATACACTTAACTAAATAAACTATTAAATTATATTTATATACTGTATAAACACACATATAATATATAATACATAATAATATACATTAATTCAATAATAACATTAATAATACTAGTATAGAAACTTTAATATACTACTACATATAAACATATAATATACTATAAATACATAACTTATAAAATGCATTAATATCTAATATAACATAAACTCATTAAATATACATATGTACAAATCATAAATATAATAACATCAATAACATTATTATCACTGTCATCTAAACAATTAAATAAATGCAGTATATAAATGAATAATGTATATAGTAGTTGTAAATAATAGCTCGTAATAGTATAGAACTATACTAGATTATGACACTACTCCGCTCTCCTCCTCACTCACCCCTCCCTCCCCTCCCTTCATCCCTTTCATGATCTGTTGTTCATTTCATGCCAGTTCATTAATTTATATCAAATAATTAATAATTTATAGCCAAAGACAGGCATATATGGCTCAAAGATAGATATAACTCTCTAAATAAAAGATAACTCATTGAGGTAGTTTAAATCTTATAAAGCAAAATATTTGATGTTTTATTAACTTGTGAAAAAAAATCAGATTGAACAAATATATAGTATTGCGTTCTTTCAGCACATAATTGATAGAGATATAATCTCAGTCGTTATATAAATGCAATCTTATCTATAATTTCCTTTCTTGTTACTATAATAAATTTAGGTATGAAGAAAGACATAGATAGCAATATGAGATGGCACTATTATATCCTCTGAATAAGACATATCTCGAACGTCAAAAACTCTCATAGGTGAGCGTTATATGATTACAGCTAGATAGTACTATTATAGAAAACATAATATACGTCTAAAATAATACCTCGAAACAACATCACACGAGTAACATGTGGCTAGATTGTAACTCGTCAGTATGAATAACAATCTAGTTTAGCATAATGAATTTAACAGAGATTAAATCCTATATAGCAGAGTTTATAAAATTTGCAATCTACACCAGATAATTATTAATCGAATAGTGTGTCTAGTTACACTAGTATTAGCAAATGCCCTATTCGATATTAACACCACAGTAGTTGATTACGTATCAAAATAATAAATGTTATGACCCGTTATGTTAGGCTCTCTCACATTATATATAATAATATACTATTATAAGTGACATATTTGATATAGTAATTTTTTTTATTACTCTACACGTTCTCACTTCCTGTATGTAATTGTATCGAGCAAGATCATTATTTATGAATAAGTTTGGCACGTATATCACTACAACTAGTATTATCATCCCCAGTCCATACCTATTCCCAATTCCTTTGTAGATTTGGCATTGTAGTTAAGTAATGTCCCGTTATTTGCAAGGCCACTACTAGCACGGTCTGTGTACCTGTTAAATACCTTTTTAACTCCTCATATTTATATATATTATAATTGATTATGTAATACGTATGTGTAGTCCATTCTATGATATTACTCCTATAATAAGATCATCTCAGTTTTAAACATTTGTAACAGTAAGAACCTAACTCCTCTGACTCTATGTTCTACGGTTACCGTCTTCTCTTAGGGCCAACATTACTTAGTCTTATTCTGTATAACTGCGGTCTGTTACAAGCACAAATCGTCAGTCAGTCAAGCCTTTAAGAGGCCCCGACACACTCTTTTTCTTTATAGTGGGAACTGCGTTTAACCACCATGAGGGAGCTGAGTTATATAGTGTAGAATCGTACTTGACAATTGCGCACAGTGTAGTCTGATATACGTTATAAAAACTATAGAATAGCTTATATATATATATTTAGAACAGCGTTACTTGGATGTTAAATAGATCAGGTAACATGGCTTTGACTGATGATTTGTATAACACCCTAAACATAAACTACATGCTGTATATTAAATTCTATGCCATACATCAATATCTACTCTTCTCTTCTGGGGGTGGT
>JABUQX010093044.1:0-7500 GCA_015478945.1 Trachelipus rathkii
TATACAATTATTTTATATTTTGTTATGATATAATTCAAAATTTAAGTAGCCTTAAGGCTACATAAATATTGAATTATATCATAACAAAATATAAAATAATTGTATATTTTAAATCACTCAGTTAATGTAAATTAGTTTGACTGTACCACAACCATTCAGCTGAATTGATATATTTTTTGCAAGTGCCATGATGGTGTTAGATAAATATTAACAACTAATTAAAAACATTTTGAATTTAATAGTAAATGCTCAACTTAAAATTTAAGTTACATTGATTACAAACTTACGGCATTTTACTGGAGATACTCTAAGTTCTCCAAGAATATTCTTCACAGATTCTGAGCTTTTATCAAAATCATCATCCACATCGTCTGCTTCAAAAGAAGGGATACAGAGCTTGTACTTTTTCATTTATCACAACATTGCATTGAAGTATTTTTGGGTTCTTATTAATTTTCTTTTGGCAATTACAGCAAAGCCCTGTCTCAGGCAGTAATATTCCATTGCATTTCTTTGAAAGATTTTCGCTTATTTTTCTCAGATCTTTTGAAATTTTTATTTTATGTATTGACAAAGGATTGCTACAGTATCTGGTCATTTTGCTTTTAAAATTATTAATTTTATTAATTTAAGATTACATTAAATAACCAACGATCTATAGAGACCTTCTTATAAATTTAGTATGAACAAAGCAATAATCTGAAAAAAAAAATGGTGATAAGAATTTGTCATTAATTTATTCAAAAATTCCTGATTATACACATTTTTGGTACCTAGTAAGTTATTAAAATTTAAGTTGCAGCTTAACTTGATTAGGACTACCGTTTAAATTATTTCATTTAAAGGTCACCTCTATATTTATAAAGGCAAATTACATGTTTGTGAAACTGAGATTTTAATAGTCATTGGGATTCGTGGGGGAAAAATGATGAATTTTGGGGTAATTTATATTTAAATCATAAAAAATTAGTGTAATTTAAATTTTTTTTAAATTATTAAAAATAGTTGCAGCTCAATATCCATTATTTTTAATTTCATAAATATTGCATACACAAATGAATGGAAGTTTCAATTTTTGTTTTTTAAAAAAAATTCAAGTTTTAATGTCCACAGGTTCTTGGGGGAGGTACAGTGGGAGTTTTGGGGGGAACGTTTTCCCTAATTATGTTAGAAGTTTGATTCTAGTGGTAAATGAAAGCTATAAGCATGCTAATTTTAAATATATTTAATATGTTGGAGTTATTTCACACCGTTTACATGGTAGACAAGTTCAAGTGTGGGGTGGTTTTTGGGGGTCCCAAATTTGGGGGGGCTAAAATGGGGAAAACCGTTGGTAGCACAAGTAAATATTTTATTCGACCCAGCATGTTTTTTGGACAAAACAACCCTATATACCAAATTTCACGCAAATATTATAGAATAATATGTCCTGGAATGACTCGAGAAAAATATAAACAATAATTTTATTAAAAAAAAAAAACATTATGAACAATCATATAACAATAAAATAACTTTATACTAACATATATTAAAAGTAAAAAAAAAAAAAAAAGCAGAATTATAAAATATGAATATTCTTTAGACACAAGATAAGCTGATATTGTTTCCTATGGTATCCCATTTTTTATAATGTTATGCGCTCACCTGACAAATTTTAGCAATTTAAAAAGATTTAAAAAAATACTTTTAGAATCCATTAATTTATTATGCATAATTTATACAAATAATATTTTAATCAATTATTTGACAATACTACATACATTTCGCGCCCTAAAATCGGAGCACCTTAGTCACTAATTTAAATTAAATTCACTTCATCAACCACTGTAAACGAACCCTACGCATTGAGTTGTGTCTAGACACTAAGGTATGATCCTGCTGTTCAGTAGATGAAGTGATCTTCTGTGAAGGCGAATCATCATCCGATTGAGGAACTATCTGCGAAGGTGAATTACCGGTCGGTTGATGAAAGTTCTGCGAAGGTTAATTACCAGCCGGTTAAGGAACCATCTACAAAAGTCATCTACCAGCCAGTTTAGAAACCATCTGCGAAGGCGAATTACCAGCCAGTTGAGGAACCATCTGAAGAGGCGATTTACCTGCCGGTTTTGGAAACTCGTCAGAAAGATATGAAGCTTGATTTGATCTTTCTGGTGTGATTTTTGAAGGAAGTATGAATCTTTAAGAAGAATACAGCTTGATTGAAGATAATACAGTGACAGTAGTATGAGGTCCTCCATTCTAATAAACATATCACTATACTGAAATTGATTCCTCTTCATTCTTCGAATATAATATATATATGAGTTTACTGTGTAAATGAGGTAAAGTATTAGAAGTTAGGATAAAGAAGCTTTTAAAGTAATATGTTTAGAATCTCAACTTCAAAATAATCAGGGATATGGTGTGAGAGCAGTCGACTCCATCTGGTGGTGGCTATAGTCGATCTTACTCTACTAAGATTGTTGACTCCTATCTACATACACATATCTCCTGATTGTCTTGGAGAGTTATACATCACCATCTGCTCAAGTTATTGTTGATCAATTAGAGAATAATTTAGAATGATGGTAGTCATCTGTGGTGAGTGATAAACTTTATTAAATCGCATTCAGAATGATGATTTTATCGTGAGTAAGAAACGTAGAAGATGACATTAGGGCAATGAGTTATTCTAACATTTATCTTTATTGTAATTTAGAAGAGTTTAGGAAAGTCTCATGATAGAGTTGTTAAAGAAACTTACAGACGAGTATTGAATTTTAGCAAGTAGATTGGCAAGGTGGACTGAAAAGTCTATAAAAGGAGAAATAATTCCTGATAAAGTTAGGAATTAATAAAGAACTAGAACAGCCTCGCATGGCACATTAAACATATAATATTTGAATTCATTTGTGAATATGAATTTCAAGGATAAGACTAAGTGTACGAACTTATACATATATAAGGTTTCTCTTGTGGATATGTTTTCAATTAACCTGAATTTGGTTATAAGTAGCAAGGAGTAAATGTAATCGAATGAATGAGAGGTATTCTTCGGCAAAGTGGAGAAAATTATTAGCAAAAATGAGCGAATGTGCAGATAATATACAATTGAATAATAGTAAAAACCGTGAAGTAAAATATAATGATCAGCTCAATATTTGTTCATACACTATAGCTACATTAAATATGAATATGGATACATAATAAAATTGTCCATAATTGGTGATAAATGTGAGAAAGCGTGGATATGAAGGTCTATTAATCTCGAAAGACACTCACACTCCGTTTCGTTATTCTATATAACTACACTTTGCTTCATCATATATATATTTATAGTAAGGTATTTTAATAGCGATGTGCTTGTGATAATATGAACAGCGAAGTTTATCATATCATTAGGATACAATAGCTATAATATCGACATCCTTATAAAAGACGCTGATTGATAGATAACCTTTCATATGGCTAGAATGTAAGTAGCGCTACATACAGGGATGACATGAAGCGCACGAATCCAGTTATAATATTATATCTGAACGTCATGATTTCAGGAAGTCTGGCTCCTATATAATAGTATATATAATAAAAATAAAAAACAAATAATAAAATACGGTTTTTGTTATGTAAAAAAGACACACTCCATATCTCAGTAGTTTATATATGTAATAGTATTATTAATGAATACCAAAAATTTGTGTGAGTATTTATACCATTATAACTAATACGTGTAATATGACGGGTGAAAAAAAGTGTTATTATATAACTAATGGTTCATAATTAGATTTACTGATTTTTGAAAATTAATTTTTTGACAACAAAGAAAAATTTCCGAAAGATCTTAATAAGTTGTATAATTGATTTTGAATTTATTATTTGTTGACTTTTCATTGCCAGTTTGGCTGCGTAAAGTAAAATCTATGAAATTTAGTATCATAATTATAGATTAATATATAGTTTCGGGTCCCAATTCATATTAGATATACTCATATATCACCAGCTAACAAATTTTCAATATGAAATTTTTATGATGAGCGCGCTACATCTAAAAATCACACATACGTACCATCAATACTTGTAAACTTATATTATAACCTAAAACAAATCCTATGTGTAATCGTAAAAAATCAAAATCCACCATTCTCAAATAATTATTGATAAATGTTGATGTATATGTGCTATATATAATCCTGTCAACATGATGATATGGTTTGTTATTTTATTTTTCACTTTTCATTTCAGGGTGGGGTCAAAAAAATACAAAATATATGTTAACTTAAAATATATAACTCTCAAAAAGTAATAAAAAATGTCTATATAAAATAAACATTTATATTATAACTCACTTTTGTATAAATTTAATTTATAATTTTTGATATATATATAAGTAGTTAGTCTATAATACTACTCACTATAGTTATTATAAGGTATAGGGCAGGGGTGGCCTAAACTACCCTTGGCGTCCATAGTAGCGCCGCAAACCGTGTCAGTCATGTAGGATGTAATTATAATACAGTATTGGCGTAATTGCTACTTATAGCTTAAACTTTTTGTGAGTAAGATTAATAATTTTAACTGGAACTACGTCAGCCTATTTTTCTTAAATACGAATATTTTATATTTAATGAAAACTAAAAATTAATTTTATTTCCATTTTATTTCCAGAAATATGTTAAATCTGGCAAGATATTAATAGAAGTATGTAACAAATATCGTAATGTTATTATAAGTACATTCACTTTTTTGTATACTAGTACGATTCTCCATGATTCAAAATATTTTCTCACTAGCACCAAATAATACCATATTATATGAAATCACATGGATTTTATTAAATTAACCATATTATTATATTATACTATCTATACCACTGGATCTCAATTACTATCAAATTAGATCATCCCAAGTTCTTGACAATTTTGTGTTTTATACCAGTGAGTTAAGTTGTAAGAGCCAGTGTTCTCTATTATATCTATATATTCTTAAATTTATTATATGCATTTTTATTTTTATTAATAAGTAGAGTAGCTCTATAATTAGAAATTATGATGCCTAAGCTTTTTTTTAAATCATATAAGATTCTATAAAAATATAATTATATAGAGAAATACATATGATTATGTTGATTTCTTATACATATCTATATTAATATATATTATATATATATATATTTATATATATATATATATATATATATATATATATATATATATATATAAATATATATATTAATATATATTAAATATATATATATATATATATATATATATATTATAATTAATATATTATTAATCATTATATAATATATATATATATAATATATTAATATTATATATATATATATATTAATATATATATAATATATATTACAGTATAGCGGCTCGTCAGTTAGAAACCGAAAATACATGTGGGATGAGTACATCTATATATATTATCAAAATAATTAAAATGTATATTAATATATATATAGATACGGTATTATATATTATATATAAATATTCATATATATATATATATATAGGTTAATATATATATATATAATATTAACTATATATTATATAATATATATATAATTTAATATATTATATATATTATAATATATTTATATATATATATATATATATATATATATATATATATATATATATATATATACTAATCTATTATATTATATCACTATATAATATATATATATATATATATTAATAAAATATATATATTATCTAATTATAGTCCTAGAATATAATCTATGGAATAATACTACTAGTATGAAATGCGATTTCTCACACTTTATTAATATATGTAAAGACCTGGGATAGTCAATTTGGGTTTATTATTACTATTAGGAGCCTACTATAATTCGTAAACTAGGGTAAGAGGTATAGCTATATCTTTACTCCTTGTATATATAGCTTACTTGAATAGAAGAATCAATTCTCTTTCACTTTTTAGCTTCAGCGACTTATTTATTATTAATATTTTCATACCAGAATGGATGATTTGATAACTTAATTAAAAGTATTCTGTTTCTATGGAAAGTATAGCCAAATTTGACAGTCTTTTAGATACCCTGGCTTATTAGTGCTTCGGAGATATGATGTCTTTTAATATAATACGAATTTAGGAAAGTAAAAACTAACTTCAACAGATGTACTCAGTATCGTTTAATGCTTATAGAATTATGTTAGGCGGGATTCAAGACCTAAAAAGATTATTCAGCGTAGTAAATCACATCACATCTTTATGATATCTTTATCATACGATTATGCGTTATATTTAAAATAAGTTTTTAGAATCTCCTAAATATACCTAGAAAGTAAGATTAGCATTCTTGTTTGGATTATATAATCACGGTAATTATCATTATGATATACGTAAATAAAATGCTTCATTGTTCACAAAGATACATATGTAGCATTATATATATAAATAAATCTAATGTCATTCTTACAGGTAAATACTTGATTTGGAATAGTCACTAAGTAGAATATTTTGTGGGATTACTACTAACTCTAGTCAAATAGAATTGTTTTATAGTGATAGATATAATTGGTAGTAATCTTTCCTCACCTGATGATGATTATCTTAATTATACTTCATAAAGGTTTCTCCATAACCTGGATTTAGACAATACTTATTTACTCTATATTCATCTCTCTCTCTCTCTCTATATTCATTTACTATACTGCATCAATCTATATCTCATACTTATATACTCTCAATCTATCTATCTTCTTTCTATTATTACTTACTTCACTCTCTCATCCTGCTCTCTCTTTTCTATAATATACTATAGGTCAATATATCATATAATTTATATATATCTATTATATATATATATATATATATATATATTAATATATTATATAATATATATTATTTATTTATATATATTTATTATAATATATATATTAATATATTATATACTAATATTATAATCTTTTATAACAGATTTGAAGTTTGGGAATCTAGTATTTTTCATTACCTCATCAATAACAATTATACATAGATTTATATCCTCATACATAGATTGATTTTAATACAGTTATTATATCCATCAGCATCTGTAATTAAAAGTCCTATCATCAAACTCAGGCTGTATTATTAACATTTATGTTTTCATTCTTCAATACATTTAGCACTCTATCTATTATATAGATGCATATCAAGTATCACTCATGTATCTCGATATCAGGGATAAATGTGACTGTAATAGATAATTTGTGTACTTTTGTCGAAGTCGGAGAATTAGAAGAGTAATGAGTATACTCAAAATCAGAAAGGATTATAAATAATAGATTTGTTTTGATAGTGAATAATATATTAATAAATAAATAACTAAATAAGTAAAAAAGCGTAATTTTAAATTTTTTTATTTATTTATTTACATTTATTTTATTAATTAAATAATAGAATATAGGTCGTATAATAGAATTCATATATAATGAAATGTAGCTCATTAGTTTCTGTCGGTTACCGTGTAGAGAGGCTCTTGGCGTGAGGAAGAGCGCAAATATG
>JABUQX010093044.1:12500-15376 GCA_015478945.1 Trachelipus rathkii
TTTTTATTATTAATATTATTATTATATTATTATTATTATTATTATTAATTATTAATATATTATTATTATTGTTATTCAATTATTAATCAATAATAATAATAATAATAATAATAATAATAATAATAATATAATAAAATATATAATAATAAAATAATAATAATAATAATAATAATAATAATAATAATAATATAATAATAATAATAAAATAATAATAATAATAATATAATAATAATAATAGTAAATATTATTATATATAATATATATATATATTTATATATATATATATATATATATATATATATATATTATATATATATATATATATAGTATATATATATATATAATATATATAATATTATATATATTAATATATATATATATATATATATATATATATATTATATATATAATATATATTATATAATATATATATATATAGCTGCCTACCCAATTATAATCTTCAAGGTAGTAGTAACAGTAAGAATAGCCACGCAAGTTATCTAACCACAAACCGCAAAGGTCATAAACAGTGGACCTTTTTATCTGACCGCAAACCGCAAAGTGACGCGCAAAGTTCGTCTGACTTAAAGGGCGGCCGCGTCCGAGAAAAGATTCATATGTTCTATAGGTTTATATTTATACGGTTTATATATTATATAGGTTATATATTATATAGTTATATATATTATCTAGAGTTCTATATTCATAGGTTAATATTATTCTACTTCAGACGTGCCGACCTATATATTATAGAATACACGGTCTTAGTGTCTATCCCTAGTTATTGGGTACGGGGAATCGATTGGTACATTAGAAGGTGCTAGGATGCTTCCTTCTATGAGTTATACCTCTACCCCCCTTTTTCTAGCCTTTTCTGCATGACATATCCTACGTCATCGAAATACACCCGGATTAGTGCTCTTCTAGGTTATTGGTACGGAGAGTCGATGGTGTATATTAGAAGAATGCCTAGGATGCTTCCTTCTATAGTTATTCCTAGCCCCCCTTTTCTAGCCTTTTCTAGCATGACATATTTCCTACGTCATAGAATACACCGGTATTAGTGTCTACTCCTAGGTTATAAGGTATGAGGAGTCGAATGGTTGATATTAGAATGTGCTAGTATGCTTCCTTCACGAGTTATTACCCCACCCCCCTTTTCTAACCCTTCTAGTACGATATATCGTATGTGACAGAACATATCCGATATTGGCATCGATTAGTACATAATCGACACTACTGAATCGATTCCTGTGGTTTACGACGGGATCGATTCACTCCTAACAAGAGTTAGTATTAGATATTACCCTAACCCTTGATGGCGTATTGGCATCCACTTGCAATGTTGCATGCAATGTTGGCAAATGGTTGCAAACAAATGTTGCAAACAAAATTTGCAACATTTTGCAACATTTTGCAACATTTTGCAACATCGTTTTTTTGGCGTATTAACACGTTTTAAGGGTCAAATTATATGTTTTCGGGTTATTAGAAGCGTTTTCCGAGGTCAACGACGCGATTAGATCAAAACCCGAGGCTCTGGCGCACCGCACCGGCCCGCACCGCATCACATCATCATCTTTTTTTCGCTTTTGCCGTCTCGATTTTCTATATCTCTGCTACCTTTTTTTTATGTCTATAACATTTCAAACCTATGTTAGAATCCGCAACCAACTATATACTTTCCTATGGATTAAATGTAAATATATATATATATATATATATCATATATATATGTAATATATAATATATATATATATAATATATATATATATATAATATATATAATATAATATATATATATAATATATATATCGCTTTTTAAGCACCTCTACGGAGAAGGGTGCGTCACGTACGTGTCCTCCTCCCTTAATTTTGCTTCCTTTTAACCCCTTTAGTTCGCTTAACCCTCTTTTTGAGTTTTTTGACCGTTGATATTTCGGTCTTGACTAGATTATTTCGGTCTTGCACTTGATATTCGTCCTTGATACGCATACAAGGCTGAATTGACCTTGCGTAAAAAGTTCGTGAGGAATTAAGTGAGATTAAGTCGAGCACATGTAGGTATCTAACGCAATACCTGTTGTAGGGAACTGTCTCGACATGAAGGTCATGTAGGTATCGCCCCTAAATTTGAGTTCCTGTAGTAACTAATGCCTAACCTCACAACCTACAACCTTACACAAACACACATCGACACACACCACACACACCACACACACACACACACTCGATATTTTGCTGCCTCAACTTTAATACCGTCACTTTGATGCCTCAAACTTTGAATAACCTCACTTTGATACCTCACTTGTGATACCTCAACACCACCACACCACACCTCTAGCTACTTATACACAAAAACACACCATGCCACACACACAACACGCACACCCGCTAGGCCTGCCTTATACACACACGCACACCTGCTAGGCTACTTATACACACATACACCACCCATAGACACTTAAGCTCACCATATACTACACCTACACCTTACCACACACACACTTATAACACTTATACACATAACACACCCATAGACACTTACACCCCACCCATTAGACCACTTACAACTCCAACATAGACACTTAACCTCACCATAGACATTACACTCACCCATAGACACTTACACTACCCCATACATACACATACACACACACACTCATACACACACACCACACACACACACACCCTGTTGTTCCTCACACACACACACCACTCAAACACGCACACACATACACACACACAATATTTTGATGCCTCACTTGGATGCCTCAGCTTTGATGCTTCAAGCTTTGATGTTCAGCTTTGATGCCGTCAACTTTGGATGCTCAGCTTTGTGACTCATCTTTTGCATGCTCAGCTTTGATGACTCA
>JABUQX010093045.1:0-5000 GCA_015478945.1 Trachelipus rathkii
TTTGTGGGAATCTTCCATTCTTCTATCTCTACTGAATTTCCCTCCTTTAAAGCCGCTCTTGCTCATTGGAATGCGCTGATAGTTAACTTGGATAATACCCACCTGAATAGAGGCCTGCAGTGATAATCGGTGTGAACAACTGTAAAAAAAAAAACCATTGATGGGCAGAATTGCAAATACTGATCTCCTATCCCTTCCAAACATCTTCAATTATCCCAGAAAATGTCTCGTTTCAACCATACCCTCAGATGATATATGTCCCCCACACAAATTTGACCTTTTCAAATTAAAATATCTATATTCTAGTACTCACGCACACAAAATCTACCATAGCTCTCAACTCATCATCGATGCAATCTCTATCCCCCTCCTTCCTTCCACAGCAAACACAAACAATTTCACACCAACCACTCATTCACTTCCTTCATCGTGTTCATCACAGCGAGCAAATTCAAAATCCTTCTAATACACATCTACCCTTACCATTCCCAACACTTATATCCCTGACATCTCATATACAGAACGTCTACATTTTCGCCAAGATAGACGCTTACTTCATTCACGACCTTCTCGAACATGCATAGATTCCTGAAAATAAGTGTAGTGCAACCAACACCTAACTACCACTCCTAGTCGCCTCTAGACACGCAGGACACCAATGTGGGCAAATTTCTCCCTACACTAGATATAAGGATGTCTAAGATGTGTCCTGAGAGGTGGGATATAAGTATGAATGATATGTTGGAGGATGAGTAGGATTATAACGCATAACGAAAGGCAACCATAGGCCGATGTCATACACCTAGCAAAAGGATATTATTATTATATATATTATTAATAAAATTATATATAATATGATATGAGCTAGACTTCTGGTTCCAAAAATTAAAGTGAGAGAAAACGGAGAAACACGAATGAAACAGCGAGTTAGGATGATAAACACTGTTTAGGATCGAGAAATGCTGTAAAGAAGAAAATCTTGCAATTGGAATAAGACATTTAAGCAGTGAAAATTTGAAAATTAATATTTTTGTATTTGGTATTTATTTTCGATGAAAAAATATTGTTTTTGCCTTTTTACAATAATAATTAAGATCTGACAAAATTTTAATGGTGTGAAGCAACAAAATGGCTCACCGTAATTCTTTTGGAAATGAAAATAATTTCAAATATGATACACCTGCAAAAAGTAGCTTTACCTGAAAAATTATAGAAGAACTGGAATTGATGACCAACGTTTCCATCACCCTTTTGAAGAGGGTCTCTATTATCAGCTGACTGGGGCTGGGAATCCCTTCAACTATTCAAAAACTATGAGTTCCTATATAAAGTAGAAAAATAAAATTATTCATAGATAGTGATAGAGGAACAATAGATAATAATAAATATGTGATTATAGATAATATGCGTAAAATGATGCATAATGGTGTTAATGTTAATAATTGTAATGATATGATAGTGGCAGTGAAGTAATGATCAGTAATAATGATGATATAATGGACAGTGATGATAAACGATAATGTGTAATAATGATAATAATAGTGATATTGATAATAATAATAGTGATGGTAATAGTGGCAGTATTAATGTTAATGAATAATAATTATTAATATTATATTTATATATATATATATATAAAATATATATATATTATATACTGATATTATTATATGATATATATAATATATATATGTATGTATGTGTATATGTATGTATAATATATTGATATATATATATATGTATATGTGTATGTAATATATATGTATTTATATGTGTATGTGTATATATATGTATATATATGTATAATATTATATATATAATTTTTTTACATTTTTTTATTTATATTTATTTATAAAAAAAGCGCCCCGGTAGCTCAGTGGTTAGAGCACTCGCCAAACCAAGCGAGGGTCCCAGGTCGTCAACTGGTCGTGGGAGAATGTGAGCTATTCTCTCCTTAGCTTGCTCCGTCCTTGCCTCGCGACGCTTAAAATGATACACCCTCCTCCTTGATTAGGGCTCTGCCGTGAGTGATTGGTATTTATCTTCTGTAAAAAAAAAAAAAAAAAAAAAATATATATACATATATTTTTTATACATAAATATAAAGATATATATAATATATGTTATATATATATAAATAAATATTATATATATATACTATATTATATTATAATATATATATTTTATATAGCTACATATATATATATATAATATATATAATAGCTAATATATATATATATAGCTATATATATATAATATATGCGATATAGATAATATATATATATAATATATATATATATATATAATATATATATATTTTATATATAATATATATATTATATATATATATATATATATAATAATTATAATAATCATAATATATTTATATAAAATTATTATTATTATTATTATTATTATTATTATTATTATTATTATTATTATTATTATTATTATTATTATTATTATTATTATTATTATTGATTATATTATTATTGTATTATTATTATTATTGAGTTTTAATATTATTCAAAATTCTTAATATTTGTTCAATTATTCGGCAAAAATATCGGGCGAAATTTTGCCGATGACGATGACGATGACGATGTAAAAAAAAATGCCGATTTTTGCCGATGACGATGACGATTAATCGTCCCATCACTAGTTGTTAGTAATATATATATATGAAATACTTGTTAGTAATCATTGAGATATGGACAGATATATCTATAAAATATATATATATATATATATATTATATATATATATATATATATATATATATATATATAATATATATATATCATATAATATATATATATATATATATATATATATAATTTGAACTCGATTGTTTCTATTGAGCTTTGTTGATAGCTCTTCTAGCAGTTGATGAAAAAAATTAATCGCCTTAATAATGAGCCCCTTCAGCATTGTCAGCCACTTCTGAACTCCCATTTCAAAGGTTTTTTCAAATATAGGTTTCAGAAGTTTCTCAATTCGGAATATGCATGAAACTAAGCCAGCAATATTAGCTTCTGTGTCAAGTCCAAGATTCAAGTTAAGTGGCTAGTCAATTCAATTAACAGACATCAAAACTACTGCAATGACGAAAGGAGTCCAAGAGGAAATGCTGGTGAATTCTATAAAGGCTCTCCAAGAAAATTAGCCCAAATAGCATGACTGATTATGCAGTTTCTGAAAGTAAGTGCCAATGACTTTTTTGATTTTTTTGATTATGAAATATCACAATGGCGCTACCACGACACAAGCGAAGATTTTGATGGAAATGGAGGTCTCAAATATTTGCCGAATTAAAATCTTCCTCTGGAATCTCCTCCGTCATTTTCTCGTGTTTTGCCAGTTTTTCTTTTCTAAATACAACACCCAAAAATACCATCATCAGCCACAGCAGAAAGATTCATCAGTTTGACAGCGTCATATTCATTCTTCTCTGATGAAATGTTTACAGTTTGGTATTTTTAAAAATGAAATTCAGTGTATGATGAAAATCAGGTTTCCTAATCTTTTTAGCATCTCATCATTTTCTCTTACAATTGTAGATCTTATATATTATATTATATATATATATATATATTTATATATATATATATATATATATATTATATATATATATATATTAATATATATATTATATATTATATATATATATATATATATATATATATATATTAATATTATATATATAATATAATATATACTATTTATATAATATATATACTATATATTATATATATATAATATATATATATATATATATATAATATATATATTATCATATATATATATATATATATATAATATATATATATATATATATAAGTTATATATATATAAATATATATTATATATATATATATATATATATTTTTGCAATCCTTTAGTTTTTAAAGATATCTACGATACAATGTTATCGGCGATCAAGTATCGTTATCGGTATAAAACCTAAGAAGGTAAGCAAGCTATCGGTTGTATCGGTATCGCTAATAGTAAATTTTTGTGTATCGATGTATCGGTATCGCTAAAGCAAATTTTTTGTATCGATGCCCATCACTGAATAATATATATATATATATATATATATATATATATATAAATATATATATATTAATCATATATATTATATATAATATATATATATATATATATATATATATATATTATATATATATATTATATATCCTTCCTTCACTTCCTACAGATGTGGGGTAGGGTGAGAAACATGCACGGAAATAAGTAGAATTGCATGCTGTAAGTAGAAACCAAATCATCAGCGTACATTAAGCAGAGCACCCTCCGTTTTCTTCCTTTCTCCGTCAGTCTAAAACCTTTGCCTGTCACCCCTACCACTAATTCTTTCATCACCCCTTCCATATATAAATTAAATAGCTAAGGATACATATAACATATCCCTGCCTCGCTCCACTATTAATATTAAACCATACGCTTTTTCACCTCCTTTTATTCTTACACACTCTTCACTATCGACATTCATACTTTTGATTCCATTCCTAAGTCTACCACCAACACCATATATTACTTACTGACATCTGCATCAAAAATTTCCTATTAATCCTGTCATATCCCTGTTGCAAGTCCATAAAACCTAAACACAATTTATTCTTCTTCTCTCTCATTTTTTCAACCACTTGTTGTAATGTAAATATTTAATCTACACTACCTCTTTTTTTATATATACAGTTAACACAACCACTCACGGGCAGTGCCCTAACTCTAGGGAGGGGGTGTGCTCAATTTTTTAAGTCTGCAGCAAGATGGAGCAGAAGGAAAAGCTCACACTCACACGACCGGACCCAGTGAGACGAACCTGGCGTCTCTCGCCTAGTTGGCGATGCTCTACGCTGAGCTACCGGACGCTATTTTAGTGCTTGATCCATTCCTTCCTGACCTTATACGAGCCGACTCCAATGTCATTCTGTTCTTAACTAAATAAACTAATCCAAAAATAATGTGTTCATTTT
>JABUQX010093045.1:20000-22500 GCA_015478945.1 Trachelipus rathkii
CGAGGTTTTTGGAAAAGCTTCAAAATCTTGATCCTTCTCAAGCTCTTATAAAGTTTCAACAATTATTTTAAAAACTTCTCTAAATCGTAACTTAACTTCCCACCCACCTTGTTTTGCACATTTGTATTAGTTTTTGTCCTTTGTCTTTCTTTTTAATTCTTTTCAATTTTTTTCTATTAAAATAGTTGTCAGCCTTGATGACCTAAAATAGTAAACGGAGTTGTTTTCGTTGTGAAAATAATTTTTAATGTGTTGTAGTCAAAATGAATGTGAACAGGAATAAACCTACAATGACGACGTTCGATATTTTGGACATCTTGAAGCCTCTAAAACTTTTCTTCAACGCTGCTGCACTATCATATCGCTGTTCAATTAGAAAGTCACTATTTATTTTATTCGTCGTTGTATTGTCTTCACTGGAGATTCACCTTTTTGGTGCATTCAACAGAAAATAAATCTAACAAATTTTTTACGAACCACAAACATGTTTTCCACATTTCTATCAATATATACCATCTTAATTTGCTTTGATATATAATTATTATTTTTATAAATTAAAATTAAGACGTCAAAAAAAAAAAATTTGATCGTTCATATAATTTTTGGCGAAGGAGGTTCAGACCCCCTGACCCCCCTGGCTACAACCTTGGTTTGGTATATAACGAAAGTTTATTTTTATAGAATCACATATTTTTAGTATTTATTGTGGTAAAAACTTTTGATGGAAGATATTTAATAATTTTTTTTATATAAAAATTGCTTGATTTATATGTTTGAAAACGCCATGAAGAGGAAGAGGTCAATTAAAGACCAAATTATATATTTGTTTCTTTTTAACCAACCACAAAGTTGCTTACATTCGACTTAAGCAAATCAAGGTGTAGCTTTCTCTAGAAAACGAAAATTAAAATTTTGAATACATATTAAATTCTAAACGGGTATGTCAGTCATTTGTCCTTTAATTTCCCTTTCTATCTGATCAGTTTTGTGGGGCTGCAACCCCAGGGCCCGAATCAAGTAAAGGGGTCCGGAAATTGCAATACTAACAATGAAAAAGATAAAATAAAATAAACAAATACACCCATAATTAAAAAAGTAGGCCTAGTGGATCTAAATCAGAATTTATATATATATATATATATATATATATATATCATATATATATATATATATATATATATATATATATGATATATATATTATATATATATTATACTATATATATATATAGGTGCGGAGCCCGGAGCGCGCGGAGCCGGCAAGGGTTTTGGTGGAGCCCGGAGCGGAGCCGGAGGCGAAACTTTTTGAGGGACTGGAGCCGGGAGCCGGAGGCGAAATTTTTGGGGATCTGGAGCCGGAGCCGGAGTCGGAGGCGAAATTTTAGGGGGACCTGGAGCCGGAGCAGGAGTCGGAGCCGCAAAAAAGAGGCTGCTCCGCTCCGGCAATACTAAAAATTAAGTAATTTATTTTTATTACTTACAGGTGTTATTATATATATATTCTATAATATATAATATATATATATATATATATATATAATATTATATATATATCTATATATATATATATTATAGTATTAATATATATATATATATATATATATATATATATATATATTATATATATATTCTTTTTTTCGCAGAAATTTTGACTTTGTTATTTTATTATTCACATAATAAAAAAGGTTCGGTACTTCTATAGATAACTCTTAATTAATTAAGTTTAATATCCTTAGAAAAATCATGTCAACTAAACAAAACGGAAACACGTCATGTACTTGAATATTTTACTCACTCTGAAGATAAATGTTCATTTGTCAATATGAAATAATTAACATAGTTGATGGGAAACAGTCAGTTCGATCATGCACAAAAGAGTCTACCTAACTACCAGTTACTCATGGGTCACAATACATCTATTGGATCCTTTAAATTAATGCGACATTTAAAACGCTATCATCCAGACATTGCTGCAATTGTTAAAAAGAAAGGTGAAGCTAAAGGTAATCAGGAGAAACCTTTTTTTTCAGAACTGAAACTAAAGCCGAAGTTTTTTCAATTGTCAAAAACTTGTTCTGTTTATGTCAAGTGAAAAATTCAAAATACAATTGATTATAATGGTTGTTAAAGATTCTATATCATTAGATTTTCTTTGAATAACCAGGATTTAAAGCACTGTGTGGAGACATGGCTTAGAAACTGGAAGTCCCTTTAGACTGGAAAAATATTTGTAAAATAGTTCTAGAAAAAAAAATAAACAAAAAAAATAAGCTTAAAAATTGCATAAAGGGACGCTTTGTGCATTTAAAAATGGTTACTTACAAATGGGCAAAGCTAAAATATTTTGTCCAATAATTTATATATGTGGACAATAATCAAAACAATTTTCTAAACGTTAGCAGTAAAAGAAAATTATATTCTCAACATTTTCAGCGAATATATTCCAAGAATTTGTTACTGACATCTTAAAAGATTTCGAAATAACAAGAGACAAGCAATAA
>JABUQX010093045.1:37500-39786 GCA_015478945.1 Trachelipus rathkii
AAAAGAATATGGGGAAATTATAGAGGAATAGTATTGTTGGTGGGGGTGAGTAAAATATATGAGAGGATCTTGGAAAAAAGATTGAGGATGGAGGTCGAGGACAAGATTGGAAAATGGCAGCACGGTTTCAGACCAGGAAAAGTACCACTGACCTAATATTTTACATGAAGATGTTAACAGAGAAAATTATAGATTGGGATGAGAAGGCGTATGCTGCATTCATAGACTTGGAAAAGACATTCGATAGCATAAATAAGGAGAGACTTTGGAGAGTGTTAAAAAATCCGATGTATGCCATACCAGAAAGTCTGATAGCAGCTATTAAAAGTATGTATGAAAACCCAATAAATACGGTTAGAGGAACAAGAGGAAAGAAGTGGTTTGAAGTGAAAACAGGGGTTAGACAAGGAAGTGTACTGTCACCATTGCTTTTTGCACTTTACCTGGACAGTTGTTTTAAAAGGATATGCATAAGGGAGAATAGGGAGCACGCGTTGGTTTATGAGGATGATGCTGCAGTGATAACATCAAGAGCTCAAGACCTGCAGGAAGCTACGAATAGGTGGAATGAGGTACTGAAGTCAATGGGTATGAGAATAAACAGAGAGAAAACGGAAATAATGGTGATTGCAAGATAGAGGGAAGAGATAGCAGTGAACATAGAAGATACAAGGCTTAAGCAAGTGAATAGATTTAAGTATTTGGGCGTGGTATTTGATGATCAAGGAAGACAAGATGACGAGTTGAAAGGGAGAATTGGGAGATTCTCACAGAATGTGGGAATGTTATACCCGTTGCTAAAGGAGAGAGGAATACCAACAGAGGTTAAAATATTAATACATAAAACAATTCTGAGACTGATATTGTTGTATGGATCTGAATGCTGGACAATGATTACGATACAAAAAACAAAACAAAATAGAAGCCGCGGAAATGAGTGCTTAGAATCATTAGAGGCGTATCGTTGAGAGACAGAATGTGGAGCGAGCTGGTGAGGAGAGAACTGGGAGTTGAACCTGTTTTGGATTGCGTGGAGAGAAACCAGTTAAGATGGTTTGGACATCTGAAAAGAATGAGAGAAGGGGAAAGATTGAGAGAGAGATGATGAATTGGAGACCAGCAGGAAGACCGAGGAAGAAATGGATGGATTCGGTGGCGGAGGCTGTACAACGTAGAGGCAAGATAATAGAGGAAGTAGAGGAGCACAGAGGTTAAACTAGAAGACACTGCGACTATCTGTGATTATACACCGTATTGCTGGTGTACAGTATATGAAAATATAATATATATATATATATATATATATATATATATATATATATATATATAATATATATATATAAATATATATATATATATGTCAAATATATATATATATATATATATATATATATATATATATATATATATATATATATTGACAATTAAAAATTAAAAATTATGAATACATATAAAAATATTAAAAAGAAAAAAAATGGTAAACTAAAAATATTGGTAAGAAGAAATTAAAATAATAATAATAATAATAATAATAATAATAATAATAATAATAATAATAATAATAATAATAATAATAATAATAATAATAATAATAATAATAATAATAATTATAATAACTCTGTCCTGAGGCAGTAGAGCAGAGGATTTGCTTTGTGGACAATATGAGGTTGTAACAACTTGAATAATAAATCGTAGGACTTTTTTGCCATATCAATTACCCTAGGTCCTTATCATGTGTATTATAGAAGTTTGTTGGTGATTTGTTTAGGAACTTATATATAGTGACAATAGTTAATCGACCAGGTTTCTTAAACGATGGAGCAATTCTTAAAATATATTTGTCGAGTTTGCAGAGATGGAAAAGTTGACAAGTTGAAAGCTTAAGCTTGAAACCTGAAACCCCAGAGTCCTGGTAAATAATAATAAAACTAAATAATCTACAGTAAATAGGCTAATATATATTATAATAATATATAAATAATGATAGCAATAAATAAATACAGGTTACTTTAAAATAAACAAGTAGAGCCTACATTGGCCCTTAATTTTATAAGCGCATAATACAGAAAGAATTTTGGGCGTAGGTTCGTTACTAGGAAAGCCCCTGGGGAAGAAATAGGCCTTGGTTTATTCCTAATCCAAGGCCTGCTACCGTGAAAATAAGCTAGCTAATACAAATTGATAAGATATATAATACAAATTGACAAGATATATTATTTGGTAACAATTGATTCACTTCCTCCTGGACCTGCTTAATAATCAAATTTTCACATACTTTTCGAAATA
>JABUQX010093046.1:0-2500 GCA_015478945.1 Trachelipus rathkii
AGAAGATTATATATGATGGTTATATTATAGATTATAATATATTATATATTTTCATTATTATAATTCATATACATATAAAATCTGCTTATTATGGATATAATATCATATATTTATTAGAGTTTCAGGGCTTAGGTGTATAAATAGCGGAGGAATTAATTTATAAGTATTAGGATGATCGTGCAATTTGAGAACAAAATATACAATGTACTTTTTTTTATAGATTCCATGGTCGATAGTTAGAGATATAAATTCTCGTTTGACTATTGAGTTCTGAAATTATAATTTTAGATAATTTGTATTCGAAAACGATTTTAATATATGTAATAATATTATATAATACATTATACAAATACATACTCAAATATGATGTGACTATGATTGTAGTATGATGTAATTATTAAATTTATATAGATTATATATTATAATTTAAGACACATTTAACATGGGCAGTCTTCTTTAGCTTCTCCCCAAAATAATAAAATGATTTTATTTTTATTTTTTAGTTTTAAATTTAAATCTTAAATCATAATTAATATTAATATATATATCGAAATTAGTTATCGGGTGGGTATAAATTATATAATAATATAATTATTATATTAATTAATATATATTATATTAAGTATAGTATGTAAATATTTGTGTAAGGTATACTAATTTTATCTACAATATTTATATGATAATATATTTATATATATATATTACTAGTATATGATAGTAATAGTGAGTGTACATATATATTATATATAATATATCATTCGATAATTTATAAATAGCATGATTAATATAGTATATATTTAAAATAGTCATATATTATGTAATAGTGAATATATTATTATATAAGTTATATATATATTAAATATATATAGTAATATTATAATTATTATATCAAAATTTATTTGTATATATATAATAAATATTATTAGTATTATAGTTATGTATGTTTATATATTTTGTAATTTATTATTTGAATAATAATATAAGTATAATAATTAATATATTGATATTTAATGTATATATATATATATATTCTAATATTATATATATACTTATATGTGGTATCTGGTGTGTATCTAGTTAATAATGTTAATGTATTAGTATAATATTTATATATAATATATATATAATTATTTTTATTTTTATTTTAATATAATATTAATATATTATTATATTTTATTATTATATATTAAAATGCCGCTATTCACCGTATTATATTATAGACTACAGTGTTTAAGAAAGCGCTCGCTCTCTTATTATCTTAAATTAATATATAACCAATCAAATATAATACATTCACTTTCTGCCTTACTGACATAAATATTCTCTTTGACAGGCGAGGTTACTGCTCATATAAGGATTATTCAACAGCACATTGGTTCTTAAATAAAACCATCCAATAAATCCTACTTAACGACTGTCTTGGTAGACTGCGCGTTTTTATATTTTTAAAAGCAGAAAATGCTTCACAATTCATTGAATAGGATGGGGAAAGCTGTGAATTTTATGCGAAGAGATGTGCAGCTTGGGCACAATACAGCTTCTGACTCTCCTCTATTCAGTCTGGAACCGTTGAAGCTTATTTTCTTGCTTTAAAATAATAAAAACGGATCTAAGGCATCGTTTAAAGACGAGGTTTTGATGGGTTTTTATGTAGGAATTTCTTTGATATAGGACTTTATATTACCTGCCGTCTGTTCAAGAGACGTAATTGATTTTAAAAGTTAAGAAGCAAAGTGAATTTATACTATATATAGGCATAATATAACTGTTTTAAATAGTATATCATATATATGAGTACACACTATCATATAATTATACCTTTTTATTATAAGATATATTAGGATGCTCCTGTAGTCTATCCGGGTTATACATAATATATTAAATATATAATAGAGTGATAATAATTGTGGTAGTTTATAAATATTAAATATGTGAAAATAATATAAAAAATAAAAATAATATACATAATAAAAAATCAATCTATAACTATATAGACAACGATTATATATATATATGACTAAGTAGCTGATGTATATATATGTATATTTATTATTTTATATATATTATATTTATAGTTAATACCTATAACTATCTAATAAGTATATTATCCTATATTATATCTAGACCATATAAATATATATTATATACTCATTTGATATATTATAGTACTTGTTGATTAATATAATCATATTGGTTTTTTATTCATAGCTGAATAATGAATTTTACTATTTTATTATATTTTATTATATTATATAATTGAATTGGGATTTTTTCTTCCAAATTTATATATGTGTTTTATATCCATTAATTGATTTGATTTTATGGTTTTTTAACTCTATCTTATGTAATAATATTCTTTATCTCAGTTATATTGTAATATTACTTTAATTCAATATATCCTTACTTATATGATATTATTATATATATTTTACTATAATTATATATATATCTTATATATATATATATCATATTATATATATATAATATTAATCTATCTTTA
>JABUQX010093046.1:7500-15000 GCA_015478945.1 Trachelipus rathkii
GGAATCATCCTTCGTCATCATCCATTCATCAACCTCTGTTATGCACTCTGTGTTTTTCTATTATTTCTTTTTTCTTCGGGGGCCCTTCCCTGGGGTGCACATGCTACCCTTAATAAACTTGAAACCCCACAATTCGAGTTCTATGGGTCCGAAAACATTAGTAAAGATACCTTACTCGGTCTGTTATACGTTTGTATATATATTTTCAACTCTGGCTTCCTCCAGTTAGCAACATCGCACCAAGAGCCTTCGCAGTGTCCGACCTCTTCTTTCTCCTTCTTCGTCCTTTCTCAGTCTTCTTCTCTTTTACTTTCCATGTATTTCTCCTTTATTTTTTATTTTTTCTTCTGGGATCCCTCCAGGAAGCCTCAAATATCCTTGAGGGTTCTGAAACCGTCAAATTGAGTTCTACGAGGCCGAAAACATAGGTAAAGATACTTACTCGATGTATTATACGTTTGTATCCTTATTTCAACTCTGGCTCCGTCTGCGACTCTAGTGCAGTGCTCCATAGCATGAGTCAATTCAGTCTCTGACCTTTTTATTAATTCGTCATCCATTCTCTATCCTCTTCTTTATTACTTTCCATGTATTTCTCCTTTATTTCTTTCTTTCTTCTGGGACCCCATCCTTGAGTTCCTCAGACACATTTGAGGGTTCTTAAACCCTCAAAATCAAGTTCTAGGGGTTCGAAAACATAGGTAAGATACCTTACTCGGTCTGTTATACGTTTGTAACCAGATTTCAACTCTGGCTTTAGTTCCTTAGCCGCTCCGTGATCCGCATGATGAGCCAACTCATGCTTCGAACTCTTCTTTAATTCTAAATCCTTTGCTGAAACCTGTCGGCTATTTATTTTTCATCTAGAGCTAAGACCATATCCAAGTTAAAGGAATATTATATATATTTATATATATATAATATATATATATATATATATATATATTATATATAATATATTATATATAATGTTTCTAAGAGCTTTCCATTAATCTTCATGACAAAACATCAAACAAAAACAACTAAAATCAAAAATGGGTGGGACTTAGTGACGTTAGAGATATATTGCTCTCTGATATGGCACACTGTGATGTTATAAAAATGCTGCTCTTTTATTGGCCCTATGTGAGCTCCATGAAAAATGCTTTGCTCTCTGAATAGCTATCCGTGGTGTGTGGTCCTCACTATATATATATATATATATATATATATATATATTATATATATATATTCTATATATATATATATATGAAATATATCTATAATTATATATCTTTAAAAATATATAGTATATATAATATATATATATATATATATATATATATATATATAGTATATATATATATATAATATATAATCATAGCTTGGGCATGCCGCAACGATTTTCGGCTATTCGGCTAATCGGCTACGCCGCACTATCAATTCTTATAGCCGTAGTCGTAGCCGAAATTTTTTTTTAAATAGTCGGACAAGCCAACGACGCACTGCATTTTTCCGCGGCTATCGTTTCGGCTATGGAATTTTTTTAAATTAATTAAGTGAACCCTAACTCCGTTCTCCCTGATGACAAGTCACTTTCGAAAACGGGTTTTATATTGGTATGAAAAAGGCGTGGCATTGTAGTGATAAGTGTGTAATAATATTTTCAGTCTTAGTTCTATACTAATACGAATAAGATGTGTCAAAAGCTAAAAGAAGAAAAGTGCAACCTGTTTTAAACACGCAGTTTTATTCAAAATTCCTTTGTGATGTTCTTGTCATGTTATTATTTTATTAATTAGGTATTATTATTATTATGTTACTAAGTAATTAAGTAATATATTATTATAAATTTACTTAATTTACTGGAATAGTAGTAACACTTACTAAAGTAATTAAATTAACAATAAAATAAAAAAAAAAAAAAAAATAAAAAATAAAATATATATATATATATATATATATATATATATATATATATATATATATATATATATATATATATTATTTAGATATTTTATTTTATCATATCTATCTGAATATATATTATATATAGATATATAAATATATAATATATATATATATATATATATAATATATTATATATATATATTATATATATATATATATATATATATATATATATATATATATACTATATATATATATATATATATTAGATATTTATTTTTATATATTTTTAATTAATCATATAATGAATTTTCATTTAATAATTTGACTATAAAGTATAAACTAAAAATTATTAAAATAATTAAATACATGGATAAGTTTGTGACTAGGACCAGAGGTGTTTCTGGAGACAGTTCAGCCGCTGCCAGTAGTAGCTTAAGGAGCAGCTCTCCCATTTTAAATGAGAGCTGTGACATGGACAGCCAAAGATCTCTTACTGATCCTGTCACTGTAACCCTTGATTGTGAGGAGACGAGGGATCCTGGAAACCAAGGCCAAGAGGGCAACGAGGATGCCGTCAAAGAGTTGAAAAGCTATTTGCTCACTCTTGAGAGGTAAGAAACTCGCCTCCATGCTATAGTAAAGACTAAAGACTAAAGACTAAAGAGCATAGTAAAGAGTAAAGACTATAAAGTAACCAAATTAAATCTTTAAATAAAATCTAGTAAATTAACTTTTTTTGAATTTTTTCATGATTGAACATTTAAATATGAAATTACAATAGTCAAATTCAAAAAAATTAAAAACTTCTATTTATTTCAGTTTCTTCATCTTTGAAAAATTTTTGAGGACTGATGAGAAAGTTGATGGGGTGTCTCTTAGGAAGATTCACACTGGTGTTGCCAAGTGTAAACATCCTGCCTGCAAAGGGAAGAAGGGGCTTTCCTACAGCACCCAGACAAGGTCCCACCTCAAGCAGCATTACAAGCATGTAAGTTTAAATAATTATTAATTAAATAATTTAGATAAGATCACAACAACTAACTGGTGTTGCTAGTTAATTAGTTATCAAGATTTAAACACTCTTGTATAAAGTCTTGATACTTTATACAAATGTTATCAAAGAAAATTAAAAAATTTGTAATTAAAGTTTGTATTATTTTTATATACCAGATGCACAATGACCTTCTCCCTCACCTCTCTGCAGCCATTGAAGGGCTTAGCAAGCGCGGTCGCTCCAGTTCAAGGGAGAGTGAGTCTCGCAAGCGTCAGATGTCTCTGGATGAGAGCTTCAGGTCAAAGTTCAGCCAGCAGAGAGCAAGACAAGGTTACACCAGGTGAAAAAATTCAGAAACATAATATTAGTTATTTTAATTGAACTCAATTTTTTTTAAATAGGTATATGAGCGACTTAGCGTCTTCACGTTTTAAAAATATTTTTATTAAAAATTTAAAATATATTGATTTATTAACTTAATTACTTTTTCATCATTAGGTGGTTCATTCATTCAATGATGCCACTGGATTTAGCTGATGATCCTTACACGAAGGAGATGTTTTACCTCATTAATCCCGAGTTTCATCCCACCTCAAGGAGGACTTTGAGCAGGGATATTGAAAAGCTGATGCAAAAGGGGAAGACTCGACTGATAAACAACCTCTTCCACCAGAAGTGGGTGGCCACTACAGCCGACAGTTGGACCGCCCACAATAGGTCCTTCTTGGGAATGACAGTCCACTGGATTGACAGGGTCAACCTCAAAAGGTGCCATGCAACTTTGGCGGTCAGGGAGGTGAAGGTAAGAAAATTAAAAAGTTAAATTTTGTCATTTTATACCTTAGTCTCATAACCATAAGAACATATGAGGTGTAAATATTATTTAATTTACAGACTAAAACAATAAAATTATTGTCTTTAGGAAAGGCAAACTCACCAGTTACTGGGGAAACTAATCACAGAGATTCATCATGAGTTTAGCATCCACGGTAAGGTGAAGGCCACCACTACGGACAATGGCACCAACTACGTGGCAGCCTTCAACGCCTTTGGTGAGTCCAACCAGGACCAGGAGAACCTTCCTATGGACCCTGATTATCCTGACTTGGAGATTGTGGATCTCCAGGAGCTCCTGAGGGCTGAGGGTGACAACCCAAGTCTGCCGCCTCAACACCGCTGCAGGTACTTAGAATTCGCGAAAACTAGTGCTAAATGCTACTAATATATATTAATAATATTATTAAGTAATAAGTATTAACAAATAAAGATTTGTCATTTAAGATTTAACTAATAATCTTTGAATTTCTTGAATTAAATATCTTATTGTTTCAGTGCTCACACACTCAATCTGTTGGCGACAACAGATGTGAGTGATATACAGGGCTGGAGCAAGGGGGGCTCACAGTGGAGGAGGACCATAGCTAAGATCCAGGCCCTGTGGAACCTTCAGAACAGGGCCCCAGTGGTGGCCAACCAGATCAAGATTGTCGCCAAAAGAAAACTGAAGACTCCTGTGGTGACAAGGTAGTAGTAGTTACTATTAAAAAAAGAAATTTAGCGTAAGAAATTGTTGCCGATTAATTATAGACAAGTTCATTTTATAAGTTTTTGATATTTTATATAAAGTTATATTTATTTCTGCAGATGGAACTCCCTATATGATAGTGTGATGGTCCTTCTGGAGGTTTTAAGGGTCGAAAACCAAATGGATGCCATAAACACCATCCTCATCAAGCAGCCCAAGGGAGGTTCCCCTCTCACAGAGGTAGACGTCGAGGTAAATATAAAGTATTTTTAAAGTAGCAATTGCTCTTTTAATATTTTTATTTATAATTTAATAAATTTATTAAATTATAAATCTCCTCACAAACCCAAACCCCCTCCATTAATCCCTGTTCTGTACCTGTACCATCGCTCTTGCTTGCCCAACACTCATATCGCTACTTCGTAAACAATCTCTAACTGAATATATCCACCTTTTTTTCCGGTCGTCCGACAGGCAAAACACTCTCACATGTGCTCTTATACACTTTCTTAACCAATATGGTGTTCTCCACCTTCTCCACATGTCCAAACCATCTTACAAAATCCTCATCAAATTTGGCAGTCTTTTCCCTTACCCGCAAGACACGCTTCCATGATAAACTCGTTCCTCATCTTATCCAATCTCCTAACTGCCAAGAACGCCCTCAGATTGTCCATCTGTACAACCCTCACTCTTGATCTATTCGCCCTATTCCATACAGATACCTCGCTCTCGTGCTCCCGTATTTTTATTAATAATCAATTATGCTTACGTAACTAAGCAATATATTAATTTTCACTCTTTCAGGTCATGAACGAGTACACATTGGTCATGCAGCCTGTGGCGCAGTGTCTTGATATGCTTCAGGGGGAGAAAAGGGCATACATGGGCACCCTCCTACCCCAACTTTGGTTGATGAAGACCAGCCTTGAGGAGAAGAGTGAAAATATTCATCTTGTGTATGCAAGGCCACTAGTACAGGCCCTCCTCAGTGGCTATGAAAAGAGGTTTGGCCACCTCTTTCAGAATAGGGATCTCCTTATGGCCACTGCCCTTCACCCCTCCTTCACCCTTAAGGCCCTAGAAAGCATTGCACCTGACATGGTGGAGGAGATCGGGGACAGGATTACCCGGAAGATAGGGGACTCCATCAAACCCACTGAGAAACAGCAGCAGCGTCAGCTTGGCCAGCCAACAGAAAAAGAACCCCACAATTCAGACGCACTCCTATTCAGTAAATTGTTTTCTAGAGTATTGGTACGCAGAGCAAGCCAGCAACAGGATGTGGAAATCGTCATACGAAAGTCCATGGAGGAGTGGGTGCCCTCTCAAGAAGATCCGAGCTGTTCCTGTTTCCCCAACCAGCATAGGGAGATATGGATAGATCTATTTATAAAATATAATACCCCCATTCCTAGTTCAGCAGCTGTGGAGAGGTGCTTCAGCGCGGGTGGGGACATCCTCAGGGCCAAGAGATCGTCCTTGAAGGAGGAAAGGTTTGAGGACCTTCTTTTCCTCAAAGGAAATATGGACCTCCTGCAGGAAGTGATTAGCCAGGAGGACATGGAGGAGGAAGAGGACCTATAGCTATGAAAGTATTTAACTATTTATGTAGTTAACATTTAATAAAAAAATTAAATAAATCTGTTTTACTATCTTATAAAAGGTTTAAAATGTAAAGGCATGCTTTCGTTATCGCGCAAAAGTTTACTTTGTAATTTAACGGTATCGCCGTAGGATAGCCGAATAGCCGCATAGTTAATGCCGCACTGAGGTTTTCAAAAATGCAGTCGGATAGCCGACGACGCACTAGTTAGGTGGCAAAGCCGAATAGCCGATGACGGACCTCGAAAAAATTATAGCCGCGCCCAGCTTCTGATATATATATATAGTATATATATATATATATATATAATATATATATAATAATATATATATATATATATATATATATATATATATATATATAATAATATATTATATATATAATATATTATATGCCCTATATAAATGTGAACCCGTGAGAAGAACACCCCAGAACTTCAATCAGCACCCTTCTAAAAAACAAAGAAAAACAAACAAAATGAAGAAAAAGAAAAAAACTACAATAATACTAAAATTCCCAATCAGAACACTCTGAGAAGATAACTCAAGCAAACGAACATTATCAATACGAACTTCAATTTTCATTTTTAATTTATTTTGGATTATGGTCTTCATCTTTCACCAACTATCACAGTTCGAGGATTCATCGTCAGACATGCCAAACTTCCTTTACGGTATGGATTTCTTTCGTCATTCAAGTTTGGATTATGAGCAGAAACTCATTTTTGGATTCCACTACAAACTCTGATTCCTTTCGAATTCTAATGGTTCTGTACCGCTCCCCTTTTATGTATGAAGAAATTTTTCAATAAAGGACCTAAATTTCAGCAACTTCCCGCCTCTACATATGTAACTTCCTTTACGGTATGGATTTCTTTCATCATTTTAAGTTTGGATTATGGGCAGAAAAAGTATTGAAGCAGGTTCATCCTGATACAGGAGTCTCTTCAAAGGCTATGTCCATCATGAATTCTTTCGTTAATGATATTTTCGAAAGAATTGCTGCCGAGGCTTCCCGTTTAGCTCACTACAACAAGAGATCGACCATCACTTCCCGGGAAATTCAAACTGCTGTGAGGCTCTTGCTTCCTGGAGAATTGGCAAAGCACGCCGTCTCCGAAGGAACTAAAGCTGTTACCAAATACACTTCATCCAAGTAAATGACTAATTAACGAACTATAAAAGAAATTCATTTTTGGATTCCACTACGAACTCTGATTCCTTTTCGAATTCTAAATGGTTCTGTGACCGCTCCCTTTTATGTATGAAGAAATTTTTCAAATAAAGGACCTAAATTTCAAGCAACTTCGCCTCTACATATGTCACGCAATGTTTCTTTCGTAACTACAGCTTTGAAAACTATTTTCCTGCGCATTGATCAAATCATGGATACATTAGAAACGCCTTATACTGGACCTTTCCTTGGATTCAACGGTTCGATCGATGTGGCCTATTTAACTTGTGAATAATTCAAGTTTTATAT
>JABUQX010093046.1:17500-35000 GCA_015478945.1 Trachelipus rathkii
AAGACACTTTATTGGACAATGACAATAACAATAACATGGTGGATTCCTCCCCAGAACCATAGGATGATAGAGTGTAAGGCCAAGGTGCAGCCAAAGGGTCTCGCAGTAGAGTTCGCAGGTTCGGCGCTGAAATACACAATGTTGGTAACGTACGGCCACGGCGCGGGGGGTGTTGGTCTGTCTCAATACCGTGTATGACCCTCTCTGGCACGGATGATTGTCTGACACCAATCCTGGCATACTCTGATGATTGGGCGAATGTCTGGACAATTGATTTGATCCTACTGTGCAGTCCCTGTCCGCGGTCCGGGAGGGTTCGTGGAAGGGGTTGCAGCTGTCGTATTCGACGTTTCAGGATATCCTACAAATGTTCGATTGGGTTGAGGTCCGGACTATAAGCTGGCCACTCCAACGCCGTAAATTGGACCATCCTAAGGTAGTCGTTCACACATTGGGCCTTGTGTGGTCTTGCATTGTTCATATTAGGCATAAAGAGCCGCCGATGTAGAGGGCATATGACACGACATATGGTTCGAGGATGTCTGTGATTCACTTTAGGGCTGTAAGAGTGTCCATCAAAGATGTGCAACTTCCGTATTCCCCGATAAAGAGATGCCTCCCCAGACCATAACCGATCCACCTCCAAACGGTGGCACCTGCAGGCACATTGCATTGCGCGAACCTCTCCGTCGGTCGTCGTATACTCTTAGCACGCCTGTTCCGAGGCGTACAGAGACACTTTTGACTCGTCCGTAAAGAGCACCTTTTGGCCCCAATCGTCGACCGTCAAATGAATGTGTTCTCGGGCAAATGCCAATCACGCCCTATGATGTGCCGTGGTGTGCGTGAACCTATGGCAGGCCTCTGGGGCCGGTAATTATGTTCGCAAGGGTCGAACGCACTGTATTGTCACTCGCCCTGGTGCCGTATACCTCCTCAGCTGTATCTGCAGATGTCGTGCCGTTGTGTGGCGCTCTCTTAATGCACGCAGACGTATAAAAAATCGGTCTTCCCCGGGTGTCGTGGCCCTGGGCTTACCTTGTCCCTCGCGGGCGATCATTGTGTCAGGGTTTCTGGTACCATTGGACACCCGTGCAATCGTGTGTGCGCTTCACCGAACGTCTACCATAGTGCCCGGTACCCGTGTCCCTCGGCATGGAGTGTTTGTTATCTGCACGCACTGAATCTTCTTGAACATTTGACGGCACTATGGCTAACTCCATGTTTTATCGGAGTTCGCCTTCGTAACGTAAATGATCCCTCACTCGATAATACCCCCGACATAACCTATCCCCACCTCCTCTGCCAGGTCTAGTTACGTGGTTTATATTTTCCTAAAATTTATCACGGTGACGGCCCAAATACTGCAAGCGAATTCTCTGCGGGTGGTTACATAGTTACATTGATGCTGTCGTCTGTGTTGGTGTTGGGTTTCATGGGGTTAGGAGTCAATTTATCCCTAGTGGTGGCGTTATTTTTGACGAGTAATATATATTATATATATATATATATTATATATATATTAGGATATATATAATATATTATACTGCTACCTAGCCGTACATACTCTATGGCGGCAGTCCCTCTTATATCCTGTGTATATTAATATATTATACTAGACGTATATATATATAGTATATATTTTTCATATAGTAATATACTAGGGATAATCGGTATGATTACCATTAGGCTAGCCAAACCCACGGTATCTGATATATATATATACGGCTTTAATACTTATAATATCACAATCTAATAATATATATATTATATATATATATATATATATATATATTAATATATATATATATATATATTATATAGTATATACATGTAGAAATATGGGCATACAGAAATAGTAATAAGCGACAGATAAAAAAATAAAACAAATTCTAAATAGCCAATTTAGTTAGTAATGAATGGAAATTAAATATAAGGAAATGAATATTCGTAGTGCTTACTCATAATTCATGCTGATAATTAATAAATAGTGTAAAAAAGGATATAAGGAACTTTTTAAGTTGAAATTGTTAATTAAATCTTTCCTTTCAAAAATTGTAAAATGAAAATTATTTAGTTTTAAAGAATGAAATGATGGACCTTCTCTCTCTCTCTGCATATAATATATGATATTATATATATATATAATATTATATATATATAATATATATATATATATATATTATATAATATATATATTATATATATATATAATATAAATATATATATATATATATATATTATATATATTAGTTGATAAAAAAACATGAAAAATGACTCATTTGGATCAAAGATGTAAGAAACAGAAAAACAAGCTTGGAGATCATTCAAAGACGTTGTGAAAAACTTCCTTGGAAACAATAAAGATCCAAATTACAAAAATAATGTTGAAAATATGTTAAAAAAGTTTAAAGACTTGGGTTTGCAACATGAGCATTAAAAGTTTCATTTTTGTTTGATGCATGATGACTTCCGGCAAACAATCTAAGAAAGCTGTGAGTGAAGAACATGGTAAACGATTTTACCAAGATATAAAAGGAATGGAAAGACGATATCAGGGAAGATGGAATGTCAGCATGACAACGAATTACTTCTGGATGCTAAAGAGGGACAATCTAAACAACGAGAACAAGCGGAAAAGTATCAAAAGATAAATCGATGAAAACAGGAGACGGTATTATGAAGACTTAGACTGATTTTAAACTATGTTTGTATGCTTTTACCTTATTTTATCTACACATTTTGTACTCTGTATTTCTATATAAGCGTTAGAAATAAATTATATACTTAAATTTTTGTAATTTTGTGTTTGCTATTATATATTTAAATGAACTTTATATCCCTTTTGTAAAATAACTTTACTTGATGGTAAAAACAGGTCATATTTGAAATCAGCACAACAAATCCAATATAATGAACATCTATTAGTGAAGACAATTTTCCAAAAGTTAAATTTTGCAGGCCTGTGTTATATTCCGATGACGATAATATACTGCAGATTGCATACATGAGGTGAGGAGTTCAAACTTTGCAATACTTTTGCAGTATTTCTTATAAACTATGCGAAACAAATAGCAAAGTAGCACGTAACCCAAAATTAATGGAAGTTTTAAAGCGTCAAGCTAAAAAAGTGAGGAACACCTGATGTTTCTCTCCCCAACAGTCAATTAGTGCAAATTGAAACCCTCAGAATAATTAAAATACTCTTTCCTAACAACAAAGAAAATTCAAACAGACTACTTGACTGCTGGAAAATTTTATAGAGAATAAAGTTTCTAATTGATGTATTAGAAAATAAAGGAGAAAAATTCCATGAAAGTATGAAAAAAAGGAAGGAATGTTAACTGAAAACAAAATATGCTGATCTACGTTCAGAATCTTATTCAGAACTGAAGATCTGATATTAGAGCTAGGAATGCTCTTTCTGAACTAGGACTTAAAATGAATGACACTTTCGAACAGGAATCTGGACCTGAGTCAAATAGTTCATCAGTTTTAGGAATTCTTTCGTTTTTCTTGTCAGATGAAGATGAAGAAGCCAATATTGATAGGCAATAGGACTAACTGGAACAGGTAGAAAAGCGATTGAAAAATAACAATCAGACATTAAAAGATCATCAACCCTAAATTACACTGGAAAAATACAGGGTACAAAATTCCACAAGACATTAGATGTCATAACGAAAATCGACCGAAAATCAATGTTAACAGTTACGGAAGTAATCCCTTATTATCTTAAAATTTAAAATTTTACAAGATGCTGCTTACACAGTTACAGCTTTGCCTCCCGCTCAAGTGAGTGCTAAGCGCTTATTTTCGGATTTAAAAATATTAAATTCGAATCTAAAGACATTGTTAAATGAGGATTTCTTGAAGCAGTTTTATTTTTAAGAAGCGACTATTTTTTAATAAAATTATTACGTATGCTTATATTGTTCAAAGAGGAATTATTATATAAGTTAGGAAGAAAGAAAATTAAAAATTCATTTTATTCTTTAAAATATAAATAAAAAATTCTGTAAAATATTTTATAAGTTTTTAATTGTAAGTCAAAATAAAAGTGTCACTAGCAACCAATTTTTTTTTTTTTTTTACAATACCATAAAAATTTTATAGCCTACAGAACTAATGATATCATCTATAAATGGAAATGAAATTATAACAAAGAGCCGGAGTCAGAGCAGGAGCCGGAATCGTACAATTTTAAAATGATAAAAAATTTACCTACTTGGCAGCCCTGGTTGATTTTTTTTTTTAAAAAGTTCACACCTCACGGGCTATTCTAGGAACTATATTCTAGGAGGGAAACTTCTCTAGGTAATTTCTACCTAGAATCCAGCTAGAGATCGAACCCGCGCCCTTGTCATGCGAATCTGTCGCTCTACCGACTGAGCCACGGTAGCGGCAATTTTTTTCTTTTTTATCCTTAAATGATTTTTTTTTTTGAAAGTCTGAAATAAAGATTTTTTTTTTCTAAACGATTTCAAATTGTATTGCAGTTTTGGAAATGATTTGTCGAGTACTTTCTTATGATTCTTGATCCATTAAATTCCGACCAAAATAAAGTTTTCAAAATAACTTTTTTTTTTTTTTTTTTAAATAAAAGACAATTTAGAAAAACTGGTCGATAAATATATATAAATATATATATATATATATAAATAAATAATAAAATATATAGTATATATATAGTATATATTAAAATATATATCTATATATATATATATATATATATATATATATATATATATATATATATATATATATATATATATAGTATTATATATATATAATATATATATATATATATATATATAGAGAGGAGAAGAGAGAGAGAGAGAAGAGAGAGAGAGAGAGAGAGAGAGAGAGAGAGAGAGAGAGAGAGAGAGAGAGAGAGAGTAATTTTATTATTAAAGAATTCACTCTGCAATAATACTCTAACCATAAAAAGAGGAGAAATGTGAAAGAAAACGACTAAGTTTGTAATGCTATACTAATTATTTTAATTGAATTTTATATTCTGAAATGATCGCTTTAGCTTGTGGAGTGCGCGCGCGCAGGATATCATAAAGTGATAAGCACAGCAATTCTGTAAGTATTAATCGGCCTATTACCGCAAAACTAAAGTGAAATGAGCCATTTCAAATGGGCTCAAATAGCTATAAGGAACTATCAATTTCCGATTGTTAAGAGCAAAATCCATTCTCACCTTTCGTATTTTGAACTTTAAAAGCAACGTCGATTTCAAATGGCACTTCGGGATAACTTAAATCTTTGTAGCTCCTTTGATCATGATGCATACATTCCAATTTGTATACAGAACTTAAAGGAATGACTATATATTATATATATATATATATATTATATTAATATATGTAATATACATATCTTTAGAAATAAAGAATAAATATATATATATATATATATATATATATTAATTTAATAATTATATATATATATATATATATATTATATATATATATATATATATAATATATATATATATATATATATATATATATATATATATATATATATATATATATATATATATATATATAATATTAATATATTAATTACATACTCTTTAAGATATCAGAGGGAATTTTCAATTAAATAAATTAAATTAAAATTGTTAAATCATGAATTATTACACCTCGTTTTCAAAATACATTTAGTTTATTTTTGGGAATGTAACGTTATAGATGAAATTTTTTTATTACTTCAATGTGAAGGATTGCAATGTTATAATTTTTTGGGTCATAATTATTATAATTGCCATTTATTTAAGCAAAAATCTGATAATAGTATAGTTGCTGCAAGACTTTTAAGTTAATACCATATATATATCATATAAAGTTTATTTAATAACTTTAATAATAATAGAATTAAAAAAATTTTTCCCGGATCTTCATTTTTAATGTAACATTAATTTTTTTAAAAATTACATTTCTGATGAATTTCCTTTATTCTGAAAGATTTTTTTAATGGATTTTATTCTTAAAAATGGGATAGTAATGTTTCCTCCTTTTTATTTACTTTTTAGTATCAATTTCCCATTTCATTTTTTATATTACTGGATATATATAGTAGATATTCAAAGGTCGAAATGATAAATTAAATTTAACATTATTTTATTTTTTTAAATAAATAATTTAGTGGTAGTCGAATAACAGAAAAATGCTGAATATATATATATATATATATATATATTATATATATTATATATTATATATATATATATAATATTATATATATATAATTTTTATATAATAAATAATTTAGTGATAGTCGAATAATAGAAAAATACCGAATATATTTTTATAAAAAAAAACTTTTACAGAAGTATTTTAACCTAAACCTACTTTTTAAATTCTTGGGTTTAAGGCTTAAAAAATTACTTTGGTAGATGTTTTTTAAGAAGTCTTCTTTTAATTAGGTTTTAACCATTGATCCGGCCCCTACACCCTTTATTGCAGAACAATGAACGGTACAAAATAAGAACTAATAATTATTTTATATATAAGAGTACAGAAAACTCATCAAAACCGTTGAAAAACGAAAACTTTACAAACTTTCTACAAGATTTTGTGAATTTAGGTCGTGGTGATGATAAAAGGACTTTGGGCAATTTCACCATCCATTCTAGGTCTTGTGAAGTTATAGTTTATTTTTTTCAGCGGGGACTAGCCGAAATGGTTGACAGGGACAATGGTCAACGTGACATTCAAAAAACTTCCCGTACAGCCCGCCGCAGTCGTTAGGATAGGTTAGGTTAGGTTAGGTTAAGTTAGGTTACGTTAGGTTGAATTCGTTAGAGAAACTCTAAATAAGCAGATTTTTTTTTTAACAAAGTCAACCATTAGACCTGTCGACCATTTATTTGGTACTAGCTTCTTTTCAGCTAATATATTGTTAAATTCTTATCTTAAATGAAACGCTTTACATTAGTTTGAATTTTTATTTTCAGCAAAGTAACTTTTATGCTACATTGCTCAGAACGTATATAATGCATATTTCACACATAAAAAGTTGATAAATATAACAGTTACAAATTATTATCATGTTTGAGAAAATTTAGCTGTATATTATTATCTTTATCTTTTATCTTTTTACTCTTGAATCTACAAGGAGAAATAGAACTTGAAATTTTTAGCATTTTATTGTTTTTTTTTTATTATTATTGAATTAAAGTTATTTGCCAGATGGTATTCTCTTTAAAGGTGAATTCTCATGAGGAAAGTCATTTTGATTAAATAATAATTTTAAATGTTTTGAAAGTATTAATCGACTATTTATTATTAGATCATTTTCTCATTATCTTGATTTACTTGGCTAAAAATTCATAGTCGTCAAACTGATAACGCTATAATATCGCATAAGAATAGACGCAGCCTATAAATGAACGAATATTAAAATCTAGCATAAAACACAGAAGGGAATAGAACTCTTCAGAAAGGAGATGGATGGAGAGGAGGTCCCATATCGATCAAGCCTTAGTTGCTAGGAGATAGGAAAGCAAAGTGGTATGTTTGAGAGGGAGAATTATAAAAGCTGAGTTTTAAAATGTGCTGAATTTTCCAGATTTAGACAATCGCACAAAAAAGTCTTATTCAGGTCAGCAATAATGGAACAAGGAAGGTATATCTCCTCCATTGGTCAGAGCTCATGTGACTTAAATGTCCACAAATTTTCATTCCTTCTTGGATCAGTTCTTTGATTTTAGGTTTAACCTTTATGCTCAATAATTTGTGTACTCTACTGGCACCGATATAGTTTCTAATACGCTTCTATTTTAAAAAAAAAACTTTCATCACACCCTCTCAATCCCGCCTTACGGGGCAAGGTGATATTTGATTTTGATTTTGATTTTGAACTTATCGTACACTGTTCTCTTTTTGTAACTGGTTTTTTTTTAGTCAAAGGATATATATATATATATATATATATATATATTAATATATATATATATATGTTATATTCTAATATATATTTACAAACAAATAAAATGTATATATTTTAAATGAGAATGATATATATATATATATATTATATATATATATATAATTTCTTTAATTCTCAAGATAAAGTTAGTAAATTTACCACTTTCCCTTTTTTTTTTATTCAAAATGATCTCGAGCAGTTGGCGCAGCTCCCTTCTGAAGATGAACCAAGCATTCTAGACCTTTTTCTAACCTCTAGTCCTTCTTGTTACTCTGTTAAACTCTTTCCTCCTCTGAGTTCCTTCGATCACGTTATTTCTGTAACCTGTTCTATCCCTTCATGTCTCTCGCAGGAAAGAACCACGTTTACGGCGAGGAAACGTTTTTGGTTCTTTGTTGTTGCTAAGTAGTCGGGCTTGCGGTCGTACTTCTTTGATTTCCCATGGAATGAGTACTGCGTCCGTGGGATGGGTCCCTCGAAGTGTGTTGAGCGCATTACTGAGATGATTCTCTCACTCGCATTGAGGGGTACATTCCATATTCTTTCTTTTCAACTATTCCTAGCAAACCTTGGTTTAAATCTTATTGTCTGGTGCTATTCAGTACAGGGACGCTGCCTTCAGGAGTTAACGTCTTCTTCAAACTCTATTAACTCACGCAACTTATATTTCATCCCGGAATCGTGTAAAATCTATTCCCCGCGATACTTAAAAATCTTTTTCTCTAGAAAATGCGATAATCTTACTAGCTTCTCTTCCAGACTTTCCTTTCTGGCATTTTGCAAAAAAAAAATGTTAACTCTAACTTTGGTTCTTCCATTTTCCCTCCTCAAGTATCTTCCGACGGTACAACTGCTGTTTTACTTTCAGCTAAAGTTGAACTCTTGGCTCTAATCTTTGCTACTAATTCCAACTTAGACGACCCCGAGCTATTCCTCCTCCTTCACCCCCTGCAATTCATTTATCCCTTCCTCCTTCTTTACCCCCCTGCAATTCATTTATCCCTAATATTGTAAATTCTTCCAAGATTTTATTTCTGTTCTCTCTAAGCTAAAAACTAAGAAGGAGTACGGTCCTGATAGTATTCAACATGGGGTTCTCAAAATCTGTGCTTCCGAGTTTGCACCCTTCCTTGGTAAATGATTCCGTCTCTGTCTTTCTACTTCAGCCTTCAATTCTTGTTGAAAACATGCTTTCATTCAGCTGTGCCGAAATTGAAAACCTTCTCAACCTTTCAACAATTATCCTATCGCTTTAACTTTTGTACTTTCTAAAGTTTCGGATCTATCTTTAACATTAAGATCTGGAAACATCTCAATTCGTCTAATCTTATTTCTGAACGCCAGCATAATATTTGTAAGAAGCTGTGTTCTGGTGATCTTCTTTTTGATTCTTGGTCTTATTCCTTCGACATTTCATTATTCAGACGTTTCAAGAAATGACATATGCTCCTCTCCATCTTTGTGTCATGCTCCTCTCCATCTTTATGTCTTCAGTGAAAGTATGTTTATTCAAACTGGCAACATCTACAACTCAAAAGAAAAAGGGTTTCACTTGAAAAAGCTGAAATGATGCTAATTTTGCACCACATTTTGCAAATCTTAAGCTTCTTATAATTTAATATATTTAGTCCTATTAATATTTATTATCCAATATTTTTAAAAAATCAGTTACTGTAAAATAATAAGTTATGATTAAGAATGTTCTGTTTTATTAATAAAACAGTAAAAATTGTAACTTTTAAAAATATATTTATTTGTTAAACAAAAATTTTTTTTATAAATTTAAAATTTGCTCTGAATTTTTGTTTTTTTTTTTGGTTCATTTCATTTTATGATATTTTCGGCGTATATAAAATAGGGTGAGCTGCAATAGTATCCAAAAGTAAAAATATTTCTTCAGAGATTTATTTTGTAATTTTTCTAGCAGAAGGTGGAAATTTTTTGTCAAGAGTTAAAATTTCCTCTTACTTTTTTTTATATTATTTATTCGAGGTTTTAAAATGAAATTATCAGAGTAGATAGAATTAACGAGTTACACAATTTTAATTCAGACATTTTTCTACACACCCAATAATTTTACCTTTGGACAAGGCATATCAATTTGAAACAGTCTGCACAATGACAATCCCAGAGGTCAAATTAATTGGTATAGAGAAAAATCCTACAAATTAAAGATATGAAACTTGTCCAATTCAATCTTTTCTGAAATTTTCATAAAAATGAACGAGCAGTAAAAATAATTTGACAGTTTTCAAAATTCGGAAGTTTCATCTCTCTTCCAGATAATGTGAAAAAAAATCTACACTGAGATATTTTCTTTAATTTTTGGAAATGGTTTTGAGTAGCAAAGGAAGAATAAAGTTAAAATTTTACGTAGGATAAATGTATATGCTAAAGTTTTTTTTCGAGATAGAGCCATTCAAAATCGGCAATTCGTACTAGGACCAGATGTCAAACAGTTGGATAAACAAAAAGGTAGTTTGAACAGAAACTTTGCAAATTAACCTATTATATATACACCAAAAAATTTATAAAAAGGGATGAATTGTAAAAATAATTAATTAATTACTTCGTTTTACAATTCATCCTTTTTTATGAATTTTCTGAACTTTTATGTTTAACATTGAACCTATTAGTTAATTATAATTTTTTTATGTATTTTTCATGAATATTTGCCATGATAAAATTATATATACATAGTGAAATTACATGTCTAAAGAAAAATCTTTCATAATTACATAAAACGTATTAGTGCAAGAGAAAGTTTATAAAGAATACAAGAACTCATAAATTCCAATATCATATGCATGTTAAATATTAAAACTCTACAAGGTTTGTTTAAATAATCTTTCAGTAGAAATAAAATAAAATCTCGCAATTATTCATCCACTATATATATATATATATATATATATATATATATATATATATATTATATATAATATATATATATATATATATATATATTATATAATATATATATATATATATATATATATAATATAATATATATATATAATATATATCAGTGCGGTCGTGAACCGAAAAATGGGGAGGCACTTTCAAAATTATATATATATTATCTTTCTATAAAAAAAAAAAAATATCTCTAATATATACATATATTCAATATATGATATATATATATATATATATATATATATATATTATACATATAGGTCATATGTGTATAAAGCTGACATCATGTAACTCAAGAGAATGGCACACCTACAGTAAAACAAATTACATATTTTGGAATCAGCGGAAAATTCTAAGGAGGGTTTTTTAATTTTTTTTTTTTTTTTTTTTGCGTTTATCGAAAATTTTAGAAATTTCTTTTTTTTCAATTAGGGGCTCGAGCCGACGGGGGACAGAGGGGGACGAAGTCCTCCCGTTCGTCCCCACCGGGAGGCCCGAGAGACCCCGACTATTGCCATCTTTGCGGTTTACCCAATGGTATCTTCTTTATTAAAAAAAAAAAAATTAATACCTTTTACATATGCGTATTACTTTCATTTACAGAAGAAAAATTTTTTTTTACCTGCTTAACATAATTCAAATTTAATTCATTTTTCTAAATTGATTTTTAATCTCTTCTAAAAACCAATAGGTAATTTATCTTTTTGGAATATTTTTTTTCCAAATATTTTGAAATATAAAAAATCAAAAAATAATGAAAAATTAACAATCTAAATATATAAAAAATTTACTATAGTAATGAAGATATGTTGCTTCACATTTATTCGTTTCAGTCGCTAGCTAGCATTGCCTGGCTACTTAATTTAGATTTTAGATGATAAAAATATCGTCAATTGCTTAGAGAAAAATTATGCTCGTTTGTTGTTATATATATATAAACGAATAAAAAAAAAAAATAAAAAAAATAAAATTAAAAATAAGAAATAAAAACCCCTCCTTAGAATTTTCCGCTGATTCCAAAAATGCAATTTGTTTTACTATAGGTGCTGCCGTTCAAAAGTTACTTGATGTCAGCTTTACACACTCTGATTTTAGTAATATAATATAATTATATATAATATATATATATATATATATAATATATATATATAATATATAAATATATATATTATAAATATATTATAATATTATATATATATATATATATAGGACCCTTTTTGGTTTTACGACTCCGTCAGTTTTTTTAATTTTTTTTTTGTTTTTTTTTAATCATTATTTCTAGTATATGATCCTAACAATCAATTTAAGTTTTAACGGACATGATTTCAAAAATATATAGGACCAGTACGTTTTACGACTCCTTAAGTTTAATTGTTTTTTTTTTTTTTTTAACTAAAGGAATACCCAAAGGGATAAACGCAAAGATGGCAGAGTTCGGGTCTCTCGCCTTCCGGCGGGAACGACAGGTAGGACTAATTTTTCCCCCCCTCCGGGAGGGTCTCCGGAACCCCGCTCTTTGGTATTTGGGTGTCGCGGGTTCCTCCGCCCCTCCCTACGGGTATTGAAAACGTCCCCCCATCTGTCCCCCGTCGGCTCGGCCCCTAAATTGTTTTTTTTTTTTATTTATTTTTTCATTATTTTTTTTTTAATTTTGTAATAAGCTTTATACGCCATTTCTAATATGTAATTGGTTTTTTTCTGTAAGTGTCGTAATTTTCTACAAATTTCATTTTGAAAAAAATATTTTTTTTTTTTTTTTTAGTTTTACATTTTATTAATAAAGCTTTTGTATCGATTTCAAATATTGTAATTAGGTTTTTCTGTAAGTGTCGTTACTTTCGAGATATTTCATTTGTGAAAAAATATTTAAGGAATAAATTGTGATTTTTAAAAAGAATTATTTTAAAAATATTTCGAAAATAAAAATCATGTCCTTTACCACTGAAATTCATTGTTAGTATCACATAGTAGCAATATATTAAAAAAAAAACAAAAAAAAAACAAAACTGAGAATTTGGTAAAACGGATTAGGACCTATTTATATATATATATAATATTTATATATATATATATATATATATATATATATATATATTATTATATATATATATATATATATATATATATAATATATATATATATATATAATTATATATATATATTATATGTAATAATCTGACTGTCTTTATAAATCCTGTTCGATTCTGTAAATAAACTCAAAATATCGAACAGTGCAAGTTTTTAACCAACTCATCAATTAAAACAACAAAAACAAAAAAAAACAATGCAAAAGATTTTCTTATATATATTTAACAAATTTTAATTCTAACATCACGTTTACATAAAATTGGAACCTTATATTTCTACCCTAATATTTCGATATTAAAATATCGTACCCTAATCTAATTAGCCTAACAATTGATTAATAAGATTAAGTGTTACAATTATTATTCCTTATAAAAAGCACAAATCCTTATCACTTGGTAATTCTCACTTCCACTTAATTCACTGGCAATGTTCGTGAAACCTAAGGATAAATAGTTTAGCAACGAGGAAATTAAACGTCAAAATAAAGCACATAACCTGTTAATCTTCGGACACTGATAAGTAAATATTTAATAATTCACAATAAGAAAGTCATAAATTTGAGGAAAAAATCGAGTAAATACCGGAACAACTTGTAATAAAGAATATGGACGGTTACTTACTAAACCATTTCTAAAATGCCATACTTAACACCATTATAAATCCCGAATAAGTGTGATACTTCATAATTCCAATTTTAGGCGAGGTTAAACCTAATTCCAACTTGGTTCCTAGCAGGCAAGAGAACCACTGATTATTAACTGCTGTTTCCAATTATGTTTTGAACTACATCCGACGCACTATATCATCTTTTTTCTGTAAGCCAACCTGGAATTATCTCCGAGTAGATTACCTGTTTAAGTTGCTAGTCTCTTAGGCCAAAATCCCTATTAAAAATAATACTTGTCAATAACAATTCCTTTTAAAATTTATAATATAACAATAAATTTATTTAATTTATTCTTACCGTTTCTTACGGGATCTTTTCTTCTTCTTCCTTGGATTTTCCTTTCATTCCTCTGCATCCTGAGTAACAACGATCCGATCCTTTGAGATGTCTTAAACAATCTAATCGTACCACGAGTTACCAACCCTATAATAATTTAAAACCGGAGAAGTTACTCTTTAACCATCTTATAGTTCTGCCCCTTACCTGTCCGTCCGGCAATTACACCTTGTTTCAAAAGAGTCCAATACTACTCTCCTTTTAATCCCACATTTGTGCGTGATCCAAAAACCTTGCAAACCAGTATATCAATCGTATTTCATAACAGATTTCACAAAAACCACGGATGCATTTTCTTTAATGTTATTTTCACAACACAGTCTTCATCATGAGGGGAGGATGGCGACTCTACTTTGCAGTTTAGATTAAACCTAAGACTGATTGACAGGGTGATCCAAAATAAATCTCTAATCACACTTAAAATCTTTACGTGTTCGAACTTAGCGTTGCCCCCAATGAGCTCCCCAATCTGGGACTTTTTCCCTCGCTTCTTACACCTTGGCAATCCTGTCTCAATATAGTAAATTTTAGTATAACTCTTCTCATTCTCTCTCTCTCTCTCTCTTCTCTCTCTCTATACTATATATATATATATATATATATAGTATATTAATATATATATATATATAATATATATATATATATATATATATATATATACTATATAATATATATATAATATAATTACTTAATTATATATATATATATATAATATATATATAATATATTAAATAAGTTTTTTTTGATTTAATATTTTTAAAAAATATAGTGTTTATATTATTTTGTTTCACATATTTATTGCAAAAGGGCAACTCTAATTTATGAGTAGAGTTGTCAAAATTGGGAGTTATTTTTGAGAATGTTCGAGAGGAGGCTTTGTTGGAAAGAAATCTCAAAATAGGGACAAAATAGAATAATTTCTTTTACGTTGGCCATGACAACCAGTTGTTTTGAAAGGCAATTTATAATTATGCCTTTTCTTGAGGCCATCAAATCGAAATTCCTCAGTCAATGATCCTTACGAAAAAATAATGTTCGCAAGAGAATAATGATCTTTATGTAAAATTAGCGTTCTTGCTATAAACATTTTAAACATATTTTATAGTAGTAATAATAATTTGAATTTTATTTTATTACATTAGTTGCTTTTATTTTTTTCTAGAGGAGGCCCGGCCTCCTGAGCTTCCCCCGTAAAGCGCGCCTACATATATATATATATATATATATATATATATATATATAATATATTATATATATATATATATATATATATATATATATAATGTTATAATATATATATATATATATATATATAAATATATATCATAGTAGTGCTAATATATTGAAAAGAATATTATTATAAAAAATTTATCACCACCTTTTAGGGAGTCTTAGAGACCTCGTATCCCCTGAAACTTTGTACCCCTCTATTTTGATGACGTAACTTCGTAGTAGACGAGGTTACGTATCCCTGGTCCCTCCGTATGGGGCAGCAACCCTCTTTAAAGTTTTTGAACCCCCTTAGGGAGTGCTCAGGCTCGCATTCCCCGTCAAATTGGTACCCAGACTTGACTTTTGATGACGTAACCTCATCGTATGCGAAATTTTTGGCTCCAAAATATGATTTTTCGCTGGCAATTTGAATTTTCAATCTGATGTATGAAAATAAGTTTATATTATATTATATTATATTATATTATATTATATTATATTATATTATATTATATTATATTATATTATATATATTATTTATATTATATTATATTATATAATTATATTATATAATATATATATATAGTATATATATTTAATATATATAATATATATATATATATATAAATATATATATATAATATATTATATATATATATATATATATATATATATAATATATATATATATATATATATATATATATATATATGTATATGGCATTGAGTCATTGGGTACGGGTTAGTTTTTATAGGTTTCAGACCGGTATACTACCCGCAGGGGCTACTGAGCCCCTAAACTTGGCTATGGTTATAGTTAGGTGGAAAATAAGCGGCCGACATGCTTTTGCGAAGGAATCGGAGTCGAAGAAAGAGTTAGATCCGGACTAGGCATATGATGCGAAGCACTGAACCGAAGCCGGAGTTGGAGTCGAATCTTGAAATAAGTATATAAGTCCAAGTGAGGCACCTTGCCTATGTTTATGAACCCTTAGAACCTGCTTTTGAGGGATTTAAGTTCCCAGAAGAAAAAAAGAAATAAAGTTCAACGTTTTGTGGTAAAAGATAAAGCTGTTGAGGTTGTAACAGCTGTTAAGTTTGTAGCTGCGGCATATGATGGTACTGTGGAGGTTGTATAAATTCTTGTGTATTTTGTTGATGCTGTACCTGTCGAGGCTGCAGCTGATGATGTTGCAGTTGCGACTACTTTTGCTGCTTTTGCAGTTGCTGAAATATTTGCTGGGGTAATGTATTATATTTCATTTTTTCATTATATGGCAAAATAGCCACCTTTTTCATTATTCGGGTATCCCCTTAGTTATCAAAGGAGCAATGACTGAAAAGAGTAAAGGTAGGAATACTCCACCTTCTTTCTATAATAACTTCTCTTTATTTTTTAGTTTTTTTTTATGTTACAGAAGATTTTCTTAAAAATACTTCTATAACGGCGTAGCTTTACCTTTTGATGTTTATGTAAAGGAATATTCCCTTTTATAAGATTTAGACGGGCTTCATATACACATTAGATGAATTTCTCATTCTCGCATATTAGTTTACGCTTAGCAGCAGGCTTCAGATTTTTTTTATTTAAGAGGTAAATACTTTACAACTAGAGTACTCATTATTCAGGTATGTATACAGTTTCTATTTCGCGTGGTAGAATATTGGTACGGAGCAGAACTCTATACGTGTTCTTAGAATGAAGTTCACACAATAAATAACCGTGAAGAATAGATGTAACTTCTTTATATACTTTCAGGAACTTTTTCGTTGCATAGGAAACATTTGAGTAGCTAACACATTGATTTGACTCATATCTCTTCTTTGTCCGAATAGGATCATGTATTGAGTGTTTAAAGATACATCTCTCATATACCTATTCTGGCGAAAAAGGTTTTATGTTACAAAAATCACGGAAATATTTAAATAATGAGAGTATAAAGTAAACCGTTTCAGCTATATCTTCATTTACTATATGCATTAGATCGTCTACCACAATAATTTTGTGTCCGTGTATATTTTCAATCAACCTTATGTCAAATATTCCTTCATGAAATTGAATTTCTTCTTTAAATTCATTAAATTTTTTTTCTGGTAGAACATTATAACACCGTACTATTTTAACAGACTTTTGCTCGAAAATTTTTATCTCTTTTGAAAATATTTTGATAACAGTAGGGTTTTGCAATGTCCTATAGGTCCCGTCACAAGACATGTAGATGGACTACGGAACATAAATTTACACACATCCATATTCATCAAGTGTCTGAACATGAACACATTTTAATTACAAATATACTATATATATATATATATATATATATATATATATATA